>SMLS01057796.1:0-15731 GCA_004785975.1 Popillia japonica
ATTGTATCAGCTATTACTATTTATCAACATGCTGAAAGCATTAAATGTTATCGTTGTAGATGTCGTTCGAGTTAAATTATAGTAGTCAGCGTTAAAGAATAGCTTTGTAAAAATCTATTATCATATTAGTGAAAATTCAAACAAATGGAAACGTTATAATTGTGTAGAGTAATAGAAGAACAAATTTGGCAAGCAAAAAGACACTTTACAGACATTTTTAAAGTGCTACTATTTTGCACCATTGGCAATTATTAACAATTATAGGTAGATGACACATTCAATACATGAAACGAGTTTTCTATGCACGCGTATGTAAGTCGTAACTTTCTATCCCTGTATATTCAAAATTGCAACCACATTTAGCTTTTTAACATCCATTATTTCCTTGCTTGAGAATTAACATTTACAGAATCAGTTAAATCACATTTACATCGGCCAAATTTTGTATACCTTTGAAAAACATTTGAGAAATCATAAAAACATAGTAAAAATTGTGTTATTAGATACTTTATGTAGTTCACTTTCTGGATAGGTTTTCACCTTTTAGCCTTCAGATGATAATTATAGAGATAAATAACTAGAAAGTTATCTTAACATAATAAAGGGTAGTATCATTTCCTATGATTTATTGTTTTGTTATGTATGAAATTAGAAATACATATGTTGATGTGTGTAACGGTTGTTGATAAATTCAATCAGCACAACTGCAGATATAAAAAAATATCTAGGTACATTTTTACAAACTATTCAGAGTAGAATACAAAACCCGTAATAACATGTTGTTAACGGAGGACAATGTTCACTTACTTTTGTGTATTGCTAGTAACACCAGAAATAATAGTGTTTAGCAGTTAGTTTAGCAAGGTTGGAGTTTATTTTAAACAACTATAAGATTTTGCATCATTTCAAAATGAAGTAGGAATGAAAGACGAAATTACTATTGAAAAATATTTGCCTTAAAGTTCGCATTTATGTTCAAGCTACCGTAAATTTTGATCGCAGTTGGCATGGAACTTATAGATTATTCTATAGGTACTAATCGTTCGCAGTGTATATTATTTAATTTTATAAATATTATATATATACAGGGTGGGGCACCACATTCCCGTCGGTTTATATACGAGAAATGGTAAAGTATTGTAAAAATCTTTTTACTAAAGGTTGTGTAGGTTCATTAGGAGCACATGCTAAAATTATTTGGAAATATACAGGGTGTTCCATTTAAATTTTCATAACTTTGGTACGCAACTTTTTTTTGGATCACCCTGTATATTTCCAAATAATTTTAGCATGTGCTCCTAATGAACCTACACAACCTTTAGTAAAAAGATTTTTACAATACTTTACCATTTCTCGTATATAAACCGACGGGAATGTGGTGCCCCACCCTGTATATACATATATATCGATACAATCATAATAATCTATGAATTTACTTTAAATGTGGAGTAGAGATCAAAACTGACTTATCCGCTCTTTCATCATTTAGACATTTACCTAAGCAAAGTTAATAAATCTAAAATAATATTTGCGTCTACTAATACGTATATTTCATGTCATTTATGATACAGATAACTCGCTAATCTATATGTTCCGGCATTTCGGAATGCTTATAAGATACATATATAAGTAGAATTTTTGCAATTAAATTAACAAAAACAGGCAATTAGAGATTTACGGGTATTTATAGAGAATTAAAATTCCTAATATATTTTCTATCTACATCTTCAGGGTCCAGGATCTTCTGAATCGAAATAATAGCAAACTTTCCAACTTTAAAGCACGTTATTTTTCTAATGTATAGAAGCACGTGCATGTTTTGATATCATTGAGTGCAGATTTACAAAACAAACATTTTTTCTAATCACACCCCTATAGCAATTCCTAACGTATCCTATACGTAAGTTATTTGCAGAAAAGTCGTTATGTCATCTTTTGTAATATTCATTGCAACCGATAAAAGCAAAGACTGCTATGAACATTGACTTAAAGTTTATTAATTAAAGTATCAGACGTCTATTTACACAGTATTATTTTCACCATGAAGTAGAATGTGGAAAAAGCCATCGCTATGATTTTCGAGGAAAGAAAAAAGAACCTTCTTGGCAAGTCATTTATGCACAGGGTTACGTGGAACAATGTTATCGAGATCGAAGGAAATGAGAACTAATAATACATAGTGTGTGCTTCTGTTAAGGAGAGAACGCATTAGGCGGTCGCGGTCCAGGCGCATCGCGGACCATGCTAATCTCGCTCCAGATTGCTAGAGATTCTTTCAAGGTTGTTAATGGTGTACCCACTAGACGTTCGCGGGCTGGGCTCGCTCGCATCGCGGTCTCGCTGCAAATTTTTTGGAGAATCTCGGAAGAACGCGATGCGACCGAGCTCAGCCCGCGAACGTCTAGTGCGTATGGATCTGTCGATGTCGCACCGTTCTAACTTTGCGAATCGTTTAGAATCGTGGCAAATCAGCTACACTCGTGATCTTAGCAAAGAAACCTGTGTAAACACGTTTTCATTTTACACTGTTCAAATGCATTTCGTGACGGATACATAAAGCGAAAACGATGGACGATGAAAAATTAATAACTTTGATACAAAAATACACTGAATTGTATGACCAGGCCAATGAAAACTATGCAAAATCTGATGCGTTTTCGTCTTTGGCATTTTTCTTCTTCTTCAAATAAAAGAGCCAATAAAAATACCACCTCAATCGAACTCATTTTGATAACTGAACAGCTAATTACAACACGATGAGTGTGCAGAGACCAGTCCGCGATCGCCTAATGCGCCTGATTTTTTTTCAAGACTGCGATCAGTTGGGTATGGAACGGTCCGCGATGCGCCTGGACCGCGAACGCCTAATGCGTTCTCTCCTTTAGTCAACCAGCAGTTACTGATGCTATTGATGCATGTTAAACAACTGTTACCACTTTTACAATATGTAGCAGATTTAGTTAGGTAAATATTTGCTAAACTTTCAGTTTCCAATACGTTCCTAATGGTAATATCAGGACAGGCTAATAAATTGTTTTTCGTATCCATGTTTGCTTTTAATCATCTTCAGCAACAAAATATATCGCATGAATTTTTAAAAATATTATGAACTGCAACTAGCAAGAATAGAAAGATTGATGACATTTTTAGAATTTGTATTTTAAATATGTTCAAAGTAATTGCCATTTATAATAACCATTTGCATTGACCATTCTTTCCTTCCATAGTTTAAAAGCGTTCAACCAAGTGTGTTTAGGGACACTATCAAAAAAACACTTAACAGCGATGTCAATCTCTTCTTCTGACTGGAACCTTTTCTCTCTTAAATATTTTTTGAGCTCAACAAATAGCAAGAAGACACATGTCGCCAAATCCGGTGACTAAGGAGGATTCTATAATTACGATTTTGTTTTCCGCAAAATACTGAACAGTTGTGCCTGTTGCATGGGACGACGCGTTATCTAGGCGTAACATGATTTCCTTTCTTGGCACAACCATTTAGCTGTAACTGTCTTCTGATCTTCCAATTTAATTGCGGGCACCAAACCCGTACTCCTAAAAAATTCTGCGCACATAACTTTTTTCATTGCTCGCTGTTGTTTCACTATCGTAGAGGTTTCCTCATATTTATCTATCTAGATTCGGGTTTCTTGGCGAGTGGGAACATCAAAAATCGGTACATATGTACGTTTCATCGCCAATTACAATTTTAGAAATAATTTAATTGCCTTGAGCATTCAACATATCTAAAGTTGTAGGAAAATTCTATCACGTTCTGCTCTTTGTAAATCTGATGATGGGATACATATCTTTACCACTTACAACCTTTTAAAATGATCTCACTTTCAAGGATCCAATTTTCAGATTGGACTATCATTGCATAGGTAATGCGGTTGTCCTCTCTCACCATCCACCAACTTCTTCACCGCGACAATGTTTTCGGAGTTAACAGCAGTTAAAGGAGGGCCAGCTCTCTTTCTGTGTACTACCGACTTGCAACCTTGTTCAAATTCCGTATATAATCTATAAACACTACACAATGATGGTGCGAAATCCCCAATTTTAAACTTTCCTGGCACCTATACACGCTCAAGCCTTTCTTAAAGTTATAGTAGAATCATTACCCGAAAGTGCTCTCGTGATAATTCCATATTTTCGATAGCAGAACCTTATTCTATGCAGTATTCCTCAGACAGTATTCAACCGAATTGCACAAACTAAACTGTAATTGGCAAATAAAATAATGCATCATGGGGGTCCACTATTATACTGAAGATCAAAATTTTTAATAGTTCCAAACTACACCTGCATTAACGCCACTAGCTACGAATCTAGTTTACATTTGTCACTACTATCCTTTCTATCATAGACAAGCGGTACTGTGATCTTATAAAATGTACGTAAAATGACGAGCAGTTTTGACACGTTGGTAAAACATAAAATACGAAATGACAATGTTATTAAATCTTGAAGAAAAAAATAAATTTGTTTTGTAGAAGAATTAAGTTTACTGTTACAGTTTTATAACTGTGGGGTAATGAAAATAGGGAATGAGAGTCTACATCATGGTAGCAACCAAAATGAATCGGAACTTTAAAGTGTGTCGAAGTTTTCCAAGAGTTAAGTGTTTGCGCAAAAGAGGCAAAAAGTGTTCCAACAATTAGTCTTGCTAGTTACAAGTTAAAGTTCATTTGTTCAATGATATGTAAGAACTATAGCTTAGTAAGCAGATATACAAACTGTTGGATCCTTCCTCCGCTATGCGAGTTTGAATTTATTTGGAACAGTTGTATCGCCAATCGGGTGAATTATCACTGTCCTTCTGTCTTTGGTAGATAATGGCATCAACAGTTGAGAGTTCATTACGACGCTTGTGCGTACTGAAAAAATTGATTGGACAAGTTGTATATTTGTAGCTTACTATATAGTTCTCTGTAAATCTGTAGCCATAGGTACATATATGATAATATGCTTACAAATTTACAGATAATTTTACAGGCGCTACAAATGTCCGAAGAATCCTATATTTGTTTTGAATTTTCAAAAAGCCCGCTTTCTCAACTACACCTGCAGTGGCGCTGATTTTTTCCGAAAAATTTAAGGTGAGTTGCCGATCTCAGGTACTTAACTCTTGTCTGTAATGCACTATTTAAATAATAATTTCTTTTGCACGGGTAACTAGCTTTTTCAATTCTCAATAATTGTAGTTTATCCCTCGTTATGTATTATCACAAGATGTATGTATGTCTCCAGTAATAATACTACTATTACATAACTATACGGTTATTGTATACCTATTCCATCGTTTTTTATTTACTAAAAAGTAAAATATGCAGTATGCACAGATTCATTACAATTAAAGTTTAGATACTGCATGATAGGATTGCATACAAAATAGAAAAGATTTATATTAGAATTTCTTTGGTAAGAGAAACTGTTTGATTTTCTCTTTGATATTAAAAGTGGAAGAAAACTACATAGTTTTTCTATTTTTAAAAAATTGACAACAGACAAATAACTGGTAAGGTAAGAAATTGTAGATCATTGAAGCTTTTATTGTGTGTTGAGAATGTGCAAAATACAACTTTGAAAAATGCCATTCAAAAAACTGGCGTTGTTGAGAGAATAATCTTAATTGTAGTAACAAAAGAAATTCAGAAACAAATAAAGAGAAATTAGCAGATCTCAGACGTCAGAGTGTTTTGCATGAGTCTTTTTCTGGATCTTTAATGTTTACGTTCACAATAAAGAATGATGTGATTATAGAATAGGTAATAGGTAGTATGAATTATGCAGCTTGAAGTTACAAAACGATTAGGTTATGAGTAGTTTGAAAGTAAAATATATCATTGGAAGAATAATTAAAAACATTCACAAAAGAGACAATAGATGACATTCTGTGAAATCATGCACTGTTATTGATTGTACAAATAATGAAACAGCCAATTGTTACAACTGTCGTATATGTCTAATATAGTAAGAATAACGAGTATAAGACGAATGAAAGAAGTATATACGATCAATGCAACATTCCTTAATGCTTTTTCTTACCCTTGACTGTCCGTTAAATTTTTGGAATTATTAGTCTCCATAAAGAAAGAATCTGATACGTACGACCTTTTCAAATAGTTTCTGTTAAGGCTGTCATCATTGTCCACGTTTGTATTTTTGAAGTTTTTTCCGAAATCAGCAAAATTGTAAGGGCTTTTGGTAGTCCTATGTCTAAGTTGGTAATAGTTACCTATATAAGGATTTATGGTAGATGACGTGATTGTAACAATAGTTTTAGCAGTCGAAGTAGTGTATAGATTGTTATAAGGAGTTGATGAAAACGATTTATGATTAAAACGTTGAAAGTCGTAAGGTGATTTCGTAGTTGATATGGAAAATTTAGGGTATGATCCATATGTTGCACTAGATGATGGTGGATGGTAAGTGGATTGAGATAAGTCCTCAAACTGGAAAGGATTATAGGATATGTTTAAATTTTGTTGAGGTGGTATGTTTTGTCCATTATTATCATTATAGTTTCCATCTCCGTTGTATAACCTGTTATAATTAATGAAAATTTATACACACAATCATTGCTATATAATTATTCTTAACAAGGTAATAATAACTTACAACGATCGACCTGAGTTTGTCGAACCATCTTGTCTTACGTAAGCAGGCGTGTTTTGAGAATAATCCGGTATGATATTTTCATGTTCTGCTACACATCTACCATTTAGACAGTACTAAAAGAGAAAACGATTTCAGAATATTTTCTGAATATATATACATTTTATTTGCCTGTCCATCACCGCAAGAAGAGCCTTCAGCTGCTGGTCTATACGCTACGCAGTAACCACTACCTGCATCAAAACAGAATAACTGGGCACAAACTCGATCGTCTTTCTACAAAAGAACATAATATTTTCTCGAACATTTGATTAAACACTATTCCTTACAAAACACGCGCTCGTTCCACGGTCTCTTCTACATTGTGCGTCTAATGTCAACAATTTCCCAGGCAGTACTCTTGGTAAACTGTCGTCTTCATGCGGCGGGTTATAAAGACAGCTTGCTGTATCACCACTAAAAAAAACATTTTTTTTTGCTACATATATAAGGTTATAATAGGCATGCACTAACAAGGAAACACAGGCAAGTGACGGCGACCGATCTAAATAAAATTTGGTGGGTTTATAGACTGATGTGGTGTAAGAACAACGGTAACATTCTTTCGCTATTTGCTTTAATATCTCCAAACCTATGACATGTCTCAAAAAAAGTTAAGATAAATACTTAAACTGTTTTAGTAGTACTACTGATTACAATAGTTTGAAATAAATATGAGGTGTGATGGTTGTTGCTGGTGAACAACAATTCTAAGAAAGAAACTATTGCTGCAGTCACCGTTGTTCTTACAATACATATCAGCCTATAGACTTCAAATTTCATTTGAATCGTTCACCACCACTTGCCTGTGTTTCCTTGTAAGTCGATAAATTTGGCATAATATATTGTAGTTGTTCGTGAAAATTGTGTGCTACAACAATTTTTTATGATATCACCAAATTTATGGACATTAATACGTGTACGTAGTATTCATCTTACTTTAAGAAATGATGGAAACTAGCAACACTACAAGGTGACCATCTGAAACCTCGTTCTGTGTGTCTCAAATCGGACATAATGTATCCGTCCTCCCATTGACATTTTTGTGCTCCTGGACCTCCCAAGTAAGATGGAGGTGGACTTCCATCGTGCACAGCCCCTAAACTAAAAATAATAACAATTATTTATTTACTCATGTATTATATGTAATAACATTACGATCAGCAATGTTTTAATTGTTTACTTCATTAATATAGTTTATTACTTACAGGTGACCAACTTCGTGAGCAGCTACGATAATACCACTGAAGCCACCAGTATCTTCTATGATAGCTACCGAGTTGACTTTTTCTAGACGCTTATTGATGACGCAAGCCCCTCCCACGTAGGCAAATCCTAAATTTATATAACATTGGTAAGATTCTGAGTTAATTAAATGTCAACAACTAATCGTTTAAAATGTGTTAACACGAAATTAATAATAATCATAGTGCAGATGTTAGATAAATTATTAAATTGTTGAATAAAATTAAGTTTACTATTCACGTTTAGTCCAACGGCAGACTGTATGCAGATTCATTTGTCTGATTATAGTCGGATTGTGAGTAAAGGTAATTGACTTGTTCAAGTATGAGCTTTACACGAATGCTCCGGAGGAAATCGTAGTCGGCCAACGTATTTTTTATGCATACGTAAATAGGAAACTTAACTACATATCTACTAGTACAGTAAAATACTGTTCACGTCTAAGTCTAAAGATATAAACATCCCCACTTTGATGATATTTTAGTTGTATTAGTAGACACTCAAAAGTAAAATTTAGCATTAAGGTACACAAATCCCAAGTAAATTGGCATTTTTTTAAACTGATGTTTTCAAAGCTCGGTATATTGTATGTTAAGCCTCATTGCAGCAATTGAGACATTCAACAAGCAATAGTTCAGTATTACATTGTGCGTTGGCACCCACATATTTTTTAACTGTAAAACTAATCTACTTGAAATTATCTAATTTTGTCCATATTTCATATCATGAAAAAAGAGTGAACGAAGCGTAACTTTCCTAAATATGCCGTCAGAAACAAAATCGGTAGTATTATAAAAAGAATTCATTGCATATATCTTTCGTATTTGTTAAACAATTTATTTGACTGTTGCTCAGTTCACTGTTTTGCCATGGATTTATTAATACAGTATAATGTACAAATTAATACGTGTTAGTATTCAGTAGCGCATGCATGTTATGTTTAGCAAAATATAAGCAAGCGTTCGGTAAATGAAATAGTAGATTACGTAATAGTTTGGTATACGTGCAGTCAGTCTAACATAAGTCTGAAAAAGATGACAGCGGTATACAGCAGATACGATTATTAGAGATAGATAAACTCACAGTAAGTTTGGACATATCAAAGAGGATATTGTGTTTCTACGTGCGTGCGAGATTTATAGGTAGTTCAGAGTACAAACTTCTTGTTTGTTTTATATAGAAGAGGTGCTGAAAAGATTATTTAAAGAAATGGAATTTTGTGGGACTACTACTTCGTGATAGATAAGAATCTAAACTTTGCCTAGACATTTGTTCCTCTGCAAGGGTCTACTTATTCAGCTATTGTTATGTGTATTCCACTATTTGTAATACAACTAACAACAATTACAATTCATCACAAATATACAAAAGAGAACGGTAATTATTGTATTATTTTAAAGTGACATAGTGCATATAATGCTAATGCTAAAGTGTTGTTTAAATTTACTTATAAATGTGCTTGTAAAATTAACTCAGTGCAAAATCCTTAAAAAAAATCATTTCTTGTCTGTTAAGCAAGGCTGGAAAATCACGAATAAGAAATTTTCTTTTACAAAAATTTTGAAAAACAAGAAAAGAGCGACTCTGTAATAATGCAAAGTCGGTGTATACTTTATAAACTGTGTAAACTTTATAAACAGAAACAAAACAACAAAAGCAAGTGAGGTAAAATGAAAAGTATTCTAATAGGATCAGAACAAAACAAAAAATATTCTATAGATTACAATTGTGAAAACATTATTGAGTTACTTATTTACATGTACAGCAATTATTCAAAGAAATTACGAATAAGCACTATAGAGTCAAATAATTAAAAAATTAATTATTGCAAATAATTACGTCAAGAAAAATTTTAAAATACTTTCAATGCAACAATATATGTACATGGTTTGAATTTTCTACCGTAAAGCGTTCTACCATAACGCAGTAAAACGATAATAGTACATATGTTAAGAAGAGGCAGGAGAACTTAGATTGAAGAAGCAATAATTGATTTTTTTGGAATTATCATATTAGCGGTCGTGAACCAATCACAGATTGTTATAAATAATAAATAATGTGTGGAGCTGCAGATTGTAGCCGATTCTAGGCTCTTACAAATCTAAGTTTTAAAAACGACTTCTTCTAAGAAAATTATAGATATATAACTTAAAGATTTGTACAAATTACGAGAAAAAATGACTTGTATGTTCCAGTATGTAACATAAATAATTTCTGACGAGAAAGTGCGTTGCAGAAACCTCACTTTTCAGGAAAGTTTCAAGAGAAATTTTCTCATACCAGAAAGAATTTTTATATGTACAGATACAGATAAGTTGTGCAACCGGTCACGATTAAATATTGGATATCCAAAATATTGCGGTAATTAAGCGCAAACAAAGAGCAAACGAGAGACAGAAAATTTATTACAACAGGATTAACGAATTATTAGGTTGCCACAAGAAACTTGCTTGCACTTTTGTTCAAAATTATAAAAGACTTCATCATATCATCATAAAATGAAGGCAATAACAATTGGATTTATAGAACGAAATCGTTTGCTTGAACTGCCAAAGCAGTTACTATACTATCTCAAAGTATTTGTAGTTTCTTGGTCGTTTGTTTGTGTCTGACTAAATATTTTCTTCAATTCACAAATATATTCAATCATAGTTTATACAATTTACATGTTATTTGAAAACAATATGATCCTTTGAGTCGTTGCCTACAAGCACACGTTTTGATACATATCTGCAAGTTTAATTAAAAATAAATTAATTTTCCATTCTAATCGCTGCTGTTAAGCTCCATAGACCCCCCTCCAAGACTGAAAATATCTCAGGGGCCATTGAATTTTATGAAAAAGCTTCCAACGTGTCGGAATCACGTTATTCTGATATGAAAGTTTACACCATTGACCCGAAATGAAAGTTGTACGGTTTTCGGGAATGGAAACATGCTGGAACTTTCCTTCGGCTTGCAAAGGTCGTTGGCTATTATACGTTCATTCAACTTTTTTTTACATTAAAAACTTACATCTAATCACATACTTATTCTTGTTTAGTATAGACCACTTAGTAAATCCTTTTTAGGCAATTTACTTATTGCCAGAACAAGGTTGGCAAACTTGGAACTCTTTCAATACTTAAAAACGGCAAGAAAGTGAGAAGCTTTCCATGACTACAAATAAATTAAAGCTATTGTTTTTGCTTTGGAATGAATAAATAATAGAAAAAGTCAGCAATATAAAATATAGTTAATGCTGATTGAAAGTGAATAGGGCTTGCAAATTATTATTGCTGTACACATCTCTTATCCATCACTTTGTAGTAAATACCCACCACCTAGTGAAAACATGAAAATTAAATAAATACTTATGTATATGTATTAAAAGAAGAATTACGTGAAAATATACGACAATATTGCGTATACGGTATGTGTTGCGAGTGGGAGCTAGAAGAAAAATAAAATAAAACGATTAAAGATAAGGGAAGTTACGAATGTATATAAACAGATAGGGAAACGTGCGAAGTGCAAGAGATATCTTTTGATACCCGAATTCGTGATGGTTCTGCGTACCTGCTGTGCCACGATTGCACACATCAGAAGGATACGATCGTCTGCACATGTCTAGTCTGCAAATAAAGACACCCGGTCAATCGGGACTTGACGCCCACGGCCTTTGCTTTCACACCACCCTTTGTGCATAAATAAAATGTAATCGTCCTCTGGTTAAGTCATTGTTGTACTACGATAGTGTTTTCGATTGGTACTAAATAATTAATTTAAACATCGAAAGCACTATAGCATACAGCTTAAAATATTAGTATATGTACTCCGTCTTTAGATGTATGTAGATCAGCAGTGGCTCAACTAGAACCATGTAGTCATTGTTAGTGCTGATTTTGAGAGAAAAGTATATATGTATATGTACACTCTAAAAAGTACATGAATCCACAATTACCGGCTGTTCCTTTGGTGCAACGGCCTCCTTTTCGTCGACGACACATATCATACCTGAATAAAATGATTAGAAATGAAACATATAATGATAACAAAATCTTTGTCTAATTGTAGATCGAGAAAATAATAATAAGAATATGAAAGTGCTTGTGTTGAAGTATATGATATGTGCATATTTTGTTCTAATAGTTTTTCGTATCTACAGATGTATAAATAAATTGGCTACAAAATGAAGCGGCACAGTTTGGTTCTGTAGTGCCATGGGAATGTGCTTTATTTTCTAAACATTATTCTTTAATTGGATCTGTTAGATATACAACTTTAATAGATCTCCGTGAAAAATTATTACTAGCTGAACTTTCTATTTATCCTTCAATAATACATTTGAAGGCTAAAAAGCTAAATTCGTTTGCTAAATACATATATTCAATGTCATAAATGTAAAACGGACTATCATATCAAACTTTAATTACGGTTAAAACGTCCATAAAAACATAAAAACGTTTTTAATATATGTATTTGATTTTACTCATACAGACTGTTGCTCATTACGATTGACTGCCTGTCATTCGTATCCTCACAGTATTTCGAGTTAGAACAGTATTTCTTACAAGTTTATACAATACTCATGAAGGCACTCGCTTTCCCTTCTGTATTGCGATGTTTTTAAGAAATAGCAGGACACGTTGTAAAACATACGACCACCTCGGTACCGATTTTCAATTATACGACTGATTTATCTAAGTCATTAGTAGAAACATATTCATATTACGTTCTAGGAATAATAACAACTTATTATTATTATATCTCAAATTGTCTTCATAATTATGTAGATCCAAGTGTACGGTTGGGTAGTAAAGCCGTAGATCTTACATTTTGATTGTTAATATTGAAAAACTATGTATATGTATACAGGGTGTCCGCGAAATACAAAGCATGCTTTTAAGGGATGATAGCTACAACGATTTAGAACCAAAAACATATAATACACCTTGGGTCTATCTGTAAGCGTAAACGAGAAAAAAAATTATTTCTCATGTCACAAACTTCGATGCATACTGTACACCTGCAGCTGATCAGTGCAAGATTTACCCGACGATTACAGCCGTGTGTTGCAACACATCCAGCCTTTCCTGTAATACATTTTCTCCTGTCTCTCAAAAAAGTCCTTTTTAGAACCACCAATTTATCATAAATAAAAGAAAAGAACTCAATTTTGTAGTAGCCTTTACGAAAGAGCTTAAAGCGCCATAACATAATTGTAATAATTACATTATTTTCATTCAATGCGACTTTCCCTCAACTTAAATTTTCATTTACCGATCGAAAGCTGCTATTAAATACGCCCTTTTCACTCTAACTTCAACATAACATCGATTTTATTGTCATAACATTATTTAAAAAAACGCAAAGGTACCTTTATTTTAAAACGGATGGCCATTGACTTCGTACGATACAAGTTCAAGGTCGTATAAACAGATGATGCTTGGCCTGCATCTGCGCTTCTAATGAATACGAGTACAGTGTGTTGGAAGAGAAATGACACCACGCTTCAATTTCAAAGTATGAAATAATTCGTTTTCATCGTTGTTTTCAGTTATTTTCAACCCTAAATTTTTGATATAGTTTTTTGGTTATTTAAGAAGCAATATGGATGAGTTTTCTTGTACAGTTTGACCAAATAAGGTTTTGTAGAAATATTTTTTTTTCTCGTTTACGCTTACAGCTAGACCCAAGGTGTATTATTTGTTTTTGTTTCTAAATCGTTGTAGCTATCATCTCTTAAAAGCATGCTTTGTATATCGCGGACACCCTATATATGTATGTAATTCGTTAATCATTTTTGACATTGAAAATATTTCAATTTAAGTCTGTTGATTTGTTACAAATATATGTTTTGCTTATGTTGTACAGTGTGCTTAAAGCTTCTGCTAATATTAAACATATAAATCTATACTGACTTTGTGATTGCTACAGCTATATCGTAAACGGGCAACCGTCTCTCCCTGAATAAATATTTCCCCATATCCGTTAACGCTGCAGCAGAATCTATAGCATCTCTTCCTACTCTGTTCCTCTCCAAATAGGGTGTTGCATCTCTTCCCTACAAATATAAAAAATATATAAACATTTATTTTTGTTTACAGACATGGCTACCGATGAAGTTTTGAGATTCATGGAAACACAGAATAGACCGTTTTCTGTAAATGATATTATGCAAAACGTACAAAAGGAACATGGTAAAACTGCTGTGCAGAAAGCTTTGGATAAGCTTGTAAACGAAAATAAATTATTCGAAAAGATTTACGGAAAACAGAAAGTATACTGTGTCGTTCAAGAAGATATCGATACTTTGAATATGGAAAATGATCTTAAGAAACTAGATCGAGAAATCAACGAAGCCACAACGAATTTGAAAGCGAAAGAAGATGAATTGCATAAGAATTTAATTGAATTAAGTTCACTACAGAAAAAGTTAACAACCAACGAAGCTCGTAACAATGTCAATGACCTCAAAAAAGAAATAGAGAACCTAAAGGATCAATTAGATGATTATGTAGAAAGCACAGAAAATCCGATATCGAACGATGAAAAATTAAAAATAATTGCAGAATATGAAAGATATTGGAAGGAATATAGGAAAAGGAAGCGTATGTGTAAAGATATGTTGGATACGATACTTGAAGGTTATCCCAAATCAAAGAAACATCTTTTCGAAGAAATCGGTATAGAAACTGACGAAGATGTTGGATTTACTTTAGAAGAAATAAAGTTGAAAATTTAAACTGTAAACCATTCAGCGTATCATACAAAATTATTTTTATTGGAGTAAATGTTTAATATATAACTGTTATTAATTATGCATTAATATTAATGTCATAAACTTTTGTACTTTTATAATAAAAGAGTGTACTTACACGGCTTACTATTATTCCTGCTATTGATATTCGAATTTTTGGTCCCTTGAGAAGTTTATATCGCAAATCCACTCCATTCCAAAATGACACAAAATACCTCTTGATTTGCAAGTTATCACCACCATGCAATCTATACCCATCATAGTCCACTATTACCAAAATTTCAGGAAATATTGTGTATGGTGCTTCTCTTTTTGTTCGCCGTTTGCCCGCTGTACTATGGCCGTTTCTTTTATACCTTTTTCCCATATGATCTGGTTCCATAAACGCTAAAATATAACATTTTTGTACATAACATGAACAGTTATTAAAATTAATCAGATAAAATTGGAAAAGGAGCAAAAAATTACATCATATATATTAGGGTTTAGTTTTCTATTTACGAAAATTTTAAATAAATCTTCAGGTATGTATTTATATTTTTTATGTTCTTGAACTGAATATTATGTAGTACCGATGTCATATAAAGTATCAACTTCGATATTTTAAATGTAGCTATATGTATACGTAGTAGTTCGGAACTAGACGAAAATATAAACGTGCAAGTAGTGGTTCATATTTTTTTTGCGTCACTAAGAAATTACCCGTTTAGTTGACATAAACTATTGACTGATGGTAAATACATAATTTTATTGTTGTTCTCTTATTAACACAGTTACTACAATATTTACGAAAACTAAAAACTGCGGACAGCACTAGATTTGCAACCATATATTGCATATGTATATAGTATAATTCTAAGCTAAAGTTAACAATGAGGTACTAACTTCGGTCTACCAAAACCTGAAAAAATTCTAATGACAACTATTGAGAAAATCATAACATACATAAATAGAAAGAAAGATTTGAGTGTTTGAAAGATAAAATCAGTAAACTTAAAGCGTATATTATTATACATACCAATAAAATACAGAGAAAAGAGTGATGTGACTAGATCGGTAAAACAACCGGAGGTAGGTACATACA
>SMLS01057807.1:0-12496 GCA_004785975.1 Popillia japonica
GTGTTTGAATTGACCTAAAGGTGGAAAAATATCTGGAAAATACATAAGTACATAAAGGCTCAGAAAAATACATAACTAATAAAGAAATAGTAATAGAAAAAAGCTCACAAAAGAAAAAAGCCAATTAAAGAAACTGAAAAAATGTAAATACTCTAAACTCTACACATCATCCACAGATCTGTTCTTCTATACGGCAATTCCCAATCCACCAAAACGACATCAAAAGTTAAGGAAACGATAACGAGATAACCCTATCAAAGTAGCAAAAATATTTGGGTTTTGTTGGTGAAATACATATCTAGTGTTAATTGTGCTAGTGTTAATGTCAGTTTTAGTGTGGTGTTCAATTTTCGAGAGGCTGGCAAAAACCTTCAAGACACTGAGGTACACAAAGAAACACCTTGAGGAATATTTTTTAATAATAATCTGTTAAACATTTAATAGATTTTCGAACAGACCGCAGAAAAACTAGGTCACCTGTGCAGCCTTTGACCCTTCGTATCTGCTCTTCCTGCTATAACGTTGTCTCATACCACATACAAATTAATTGCAGTAATATTTGCAGGAAGTTGTAAAAATAGTAAAAGAATGTTAGTGGGTGTCGGCGGCTGCTACAAATTTGAAATATGTTTGAAACTCGTTTTAGCAGCAAAATAATTATAACTAGATTGAAAATGATTGTATTTGACGCGTGCGTATGGGAGTGATCATAATTCGGTATTAAATGGGAGATATCGATTTATGTAGCTGTTAGAGAGAGGTATAAGTATATATGGAGGCATTTTTATTGTTCAATCAAGTTGGATAGAACTAATGACCACGTAACCAAAAATTTAATTTAGTAGAAATTTAATAGATTTGAGTTACATTCTTTTAAATGTTTTCTACAATTCTGTAGCTTTACTTTAGCTATAATCCATTATTTGTTGACATATAGGTATTGTAAAATGTACCACACACTATTCTGCTAAATATAGCTGCAATAGCTATCTGTTCAGAATTTTTCTTGAAATTATCTTAAAGTTTAGATGTTTTTAGGTGGGTTATGTACCTATCTTTTTTCGTAAATTTTAAAACAATATCGTTTTCTTATTTACCTCATGAAGTTGTAGGTCTTTTAGTTCTCTCTAAGTAATTGATTATCTTAATATCGCTAATAATGTTAGTGTGGTGTTGGAGAGGATTTTCGAGTAGATTCATCAAGAAGCCACATTTGCAGTACCAGGTCTCTATACATTTCAAAGTATCCTTCAGCAAAAAATATTCTGATAGCATGGGCTTCAATTTCATTCAAAACTATTTTTAATATATTCTAGTCGATCAATGTTTTATTCAAAATTATTTCAAGCTTTCGGTCTATCACATACACACAAGTACCTATAATAGTGACAATAAAAATATTCCAGGCACTGTGCTACCGCTCTAATTTTAAATCCATTAGATAACATTTAAAATATAATAATCCAACATCCTAACGGTACAAGAAACATGTATTATTTACAAAGTAATTATAACCTATTCCGTCTCAAGTTAATGATGTAAAAAAATCGGTTGAATTGACTGGAACACCATACGTTGTAGCGCCACTGCTGGCTTATTACGGAAGGTTAAGATTGCGCGTAATTCTTGCTAAGGTAAAGCGAAATTAAATTAATTTGCGTCTGCGAAACGCGCCAATATAGAAGACAGTCTGGTTAACATCTATAGACACACAGGTAGGCGCCACAAACACATCAAACATGATTATTTGATAAAGTATCAACAGCCATAGTTTGAAGTAAAAAGAATTTAATGAATGGGTTAGGCACGTCACATTTATGGCGCATTGGAAATAAGCAGAATTTTATGGCGTGGATCTAACTGCATATGTAATTCTGATGAGATAATTGAAGGTTAATTAATGTTTCATAACTTATCAAAGCAATCTTCATATATACGTTATCATGTAATATATAAAATGACCGAAATTCTATCTTCAATGGCGATGAACAAAATTACTCAGAGATAACTTTTTATCTTTAAATCAAAAGTATCCGCAGTGAACTGTTAAATACACTTCGATTTAAATTAGAAAGCAGTAATATTCAAATATCTCTTATAATCACTACGTAACTACATACCTGATCTCCTAACAATCAAATCCTGCTAAATCACAAGCCAATTACGTACCTAACGTAATACACTAATAAATTCAACGTGCATATAAGGAGATTAATAATCTTCGAAGCGTAACCGTATAGTAAAAAAAACAAAACAATTAAAACGCGTAGATATACTGTGATAACACTACGCAAGCTCGTACGAAGTCAAAAATTGTACTCCTTCGGAACTACCTATGAAAGAGGTGATGTGAAGTCGTACGTGAATGGATCTGGGCGGCATGCGACCAATGCACGCGGAAAAACGAGGAAAAATTGCATCGGATTAATTTGAACGATAAGGACTTTAATGGTAGACTGCAGATAATAATCGACGAATAGGAAAAGTTGTGAAAAAATCGTATCTGACCACACTGACCGTACAGATACGACCCGAGGAAGACATGATGAAGACAAATAGGCAGGGTCGGATCTAAGTATGTATGTCTCCGAGACATGCATAGATATATGTACATACATATAAAGGTATAAAATTGTGACAGAATTTAATAGATATCTAATACATAGCAAATACAAAAATGATATAAACGTAAATAATAAGTTAATTCCATTTATATGTATGTATATAAGCCGCATTTTTCGAATCGTGTCTACTAATCCTAATGAGTGGCAAAAGATTAGTTCCCATTGAGCAACTACAGTTGGAATTATTATGGCCGGTAGGTACTTATGCAAGCACGCATTTAATCGTATTAACCCTGCATGAGTGCCATTGGAAAATTTACCAACCAACATTGTAGAGGTAGTCGTCGCACAATTGTCGTTAATAAAATATTTACCATTACCACCACAAATCTCCTGGTGGCAAGGAATCTACACGTTTCAAAAATCGTTCCATTATTGTTGCAAAAAATTGGTGGTGAACTTGTAGATTGAAGTTTCCTTCGTCGTCTTACAAGTAGGGGTTTTCGTCGTGTGTGATGTGTGTGTGATTTTAAAGATGTAGGTCTGTATTAATATGTATAATTAAGATATTTCTATGACAATTATTTCAAACTTTACCAACGCTTCTTTTCAATTCGTACCCACTTTAAGGAAAATTATTTTGCATGATGAATGGCTGCTTGAGGTTGGCCAAAATTTTCCCAAAGTATTGTAAAATATGCTCTTTCGAGGTGGCTTCTTCTAGAATATCCTTGCGTATTCTGGGAACAAGAACACAATTTGCTTCGCATCCTCTAAGTATGAATATTATATACATTCATACTTCATTTGGCAATTGCGTTTCAGCAACTAACTTTAGGAAAACATTCTTACTGGTTTTCAAAAACTTCGCTTAATATTCTATGGCAAGAAGATTATGCTCCTATGTCATAATAAGATTTAGGGATTACCGTTGGCTAACTTCTTCCTATTGGTATAAGTGTCTATTACCTTAAGGCAAATTGAAACCAGGACAGATTTAGGCCACCCAATTCTCAGGAAGTTCAAACCATGGCGGCGTCATCATGTGTAATGCATCTTATTGATCTAGATTCTGTATCCAATTGTGCTATGATTGACTGGAATTTGAATTTGAACGAAACATAGCAAAATGCTCCGTAGCTCTCAGCTATTGGGTTTCGTACGTTATTTTTGTCCAGAATACCAATATGTTTAAATGTAAGTTACATCTTCTATTCGTCTACCTGCTTCTGTCTCAATAGGAGTAAACCATTTACAAATATGTCAATCTGACGCTATAATCGCTAGGTACACTCATGGAAAGTAAAGATTGGACACTTTCAATACGTTGATATATGGAAACTGTCAAATCTTTACTTTCCATGAGTGTACCTCATATGTAAATAGATCTATTTAAGCCCGATGCCCAATCGGTGTTACTGTGTAAGACGACCTAAATCATCACATATTCTTCCAATGAGATCCTCATAAACGGTAATTGTTTTCTAAATCAAGACGCAATAATAATAACCAACAACGTTGAAATTAGTAAATAATTTGCCGTAGACTGATTTAGTTTTTCGGAAAAGCATTACCTACTGACTTGATGATAAAAAAAACCTTGCAAATATCATTTATAAATAATTTGCATTAAATATAATTGTTAATATTGTGCACTAAGATGGAAAAAAAAATCTCCGGCAGGAATCGACCACGACCCACCAGGGTGGTAACCGTAGATCCAGTCCACAGCACTATGCACGCTTGCTTATATAGAGACCAACATTAAGAGTGTAAAAACAACGCTCCAAACAACGCTCCTACCTGGGTACTCAGGGAATGTAAGATATCAACATTGCTTAGAGTGATGTAATGTAACAAAGCCACGGAAACACAATTACACACGCAATTCACTCAACAAGCTTTGCAATTGATAGTGTTAACAGTGCAGTTCACGAAGCCGCTACAACTGCACTCATTGCAAAAAAAAATGTACAAGTAGGCAAGATCTGACTTTAGTGTTAGTTTTATCTTAATGTTTTTCAAAGAAGTGCTGCAGAAAAAACATAATAAGGTTCTATTCTAAAAATTTTTATTCAAAGAAAAGCTTTCTTCGCCGCAATTAAAAGTAAGCACTTCTATATATTGGAGACGTTTAGGTTTCTTTGAAGTAATTTACTATGGAAATCGGGTGAAGCAAAAATATCGCTTAATTTACTGCTTATTCCATTACGTTCGAGGCGCGAGCTTCAATAGCCTTATCCTTGATCCGTCTCTGTGAATAGAAATCTCCACCGAAGGGAAATACGATCGAGTTGGCGATACTTCTAAGCAAATCACATTGGTGTACGTAATGTAATGAGTAATTGTTAGAGAGTGCGGATGATGGTGCAGGTGATGCCCGCTAGAGGGCGACGCGCGTAACTCCGTATAGTTACGCGAGATGGGGTCGTCGACCGGACATATACCAAGCCAGGCTAAGAGACTCCAGAACTTGGGACTCACTGTCGACTCTGACTCCGGATAACTTTTCTTTTGCCGTACTTATGCAGGCCGACTCCTTGTGGCCGTCGCGATGGTCTTATTGTTATTGTTGACGTCGTTCGTTGTTGTTGTACTTTTTGTACGAGTGTGTTTATACGATTAGATGTGGTGTGATTTGATTGTATAGGACTTTGAAAAAGAAAGCCATTCTACAATGCAAATTATGTTTTTGTATATATAATAGATATTTATAACTCGAGAGAGATGTCGTAATGTAGTTAATCGTTTTGTAATAGAACATTTTTGTATATTCTAATTGAATTAAAAGCTTGATCATATATTTACATTTCAGTCTTAGTTTGAGCAGTCAAATATAAATGAAAAGTTTCCTGAATTGCAAGAACAATCTAAACTATTTGATATCACCAAAAACACGTTACCTGGAATTTAGTAAGAGAATACGTGAAAATTCTTGGTGCCTGGCAATTTTATTTAATATTTATATGGTGCGAGATTAAAATTATGCAAAAAGCAAAACGTTGTCCTTAATCAAATCAGCACATTTACAATCTATACGATATGTATATGGTGCAATAACCTACGTAGTTTTAGTAACGTGATTTCCCTATACATATCCAATGAATACGTGTAGGTATACCAAGTAAATGGTCTAAATATCTAAATGGTATTTTAATAGATTTCGCATGCGTGATCTTTGAAACTTATTTATTTTGGACTTTTATAAACATACTGCAATGATATTAAAGCGCGCATAGTTTTAATTGAAAACAAAACTACAAAAGGAGCACTTTCTAACACAAACCTCTGCGAGAACCATTAACACATTACGATCAGAAAGAGGTAATTACAATTTAAATAACTGAATCTTGTTTAGAAAGCTGTGTACTCTAGTAGAGAAATAATATAAATCTAATATAATATTTGATGCTGTATTACAGTTGGGTTATCAATTTTTATCGTAATAGTTGTCAGATTTTTAAGCTGATTCTGTAAATGCGGTTAAGAAGAATTACTCGTGAAAACGGTATAGATAGATTGCTTAAGACAAGGATGATGCAATTTCTTACTTCATTCTTTGTGTTCGTCTCGTATTACTAATGCATATAAATAATTACAATAAGATATAAAAGAATGTTAATGGTGTAATTAAGTTGGTAGTCGTATTTGCTAATATTTTTGAGTTTTATTTGTTTCCGATTTTACAGATTGGTTATTAATAGATATGGTGTGTTAAAATGTGGTATTTTCTGTGTCTAATTTAAAATTATATGCTACGTGTGTTGCCGAAACAAAAAATAAAGAAATAATATTACTCATACATAAAATGCAGCAATCATATTTTGCTAAAGTTGTTGATTGAAGTACAGTGCTGTCCTCTCTATCGATTAAGAATTATGTGCTATTGCTCTTACTGGATCTTCATCTCAATGTGTGATGGTGGATACACTTATGACTTTTTTCCTCGGAAAAAATTGTGAAACTATGAAAACTGTTCCATCCACTTATATGATAGGTTCATGCATTTATCTCTTTCAATTCAGATTACAAGGGCACAAAATCCTCTCATTCTCTGAAGAGTATAAACTATCATGTCTTCTCTATATACTGCAAGGCGACAGTTTCATGTCGCTGAAAGATCGGTTAGGTATAGTAGAAAATGCTCTGGTTCCTGAAGCGTTGCGACAACTTCGGTATTCTTAAACTGTAACTGCCAAATACGAAACTATGAATCATTCCAAAGTTAGATGAAGTCCATTGTGCATCATTTTGTGAAAGAGAACTTAAGACTTAATCAATGGTACGATGCCAGTCCAGAAAAGCTGTTCGAATCATATTCCGCTCTTCAAAATCTCTTCAGATTGCTTTGGTTTGGTTCAGATGTTGGAGGTCCAGCAAAAGTTCTGGTTTGAAAGTCCCTAAGTATTATCAATTTGATGATGATCTTGGAGAGGTTAAAGAAGAAACTGCCGTATTGGAAATTTTATAATCATTATTGATTACTAGCAAACACTTAAAAATTTACTATTTGTGATTTTATTGGGCTTCCCTAGAAAGGTACTTGATTAATCATTACATACATACTTCAAGGAATGTATTGGCAAGCACTGCGAGTCCAACTCAGTTTCAACGTTAGGGACTCTAAAAGGATTTTTGTTTGTCATCACATTTTCTTTCTTGGTTTGGAAATATGCAAAAAATTATAGAAAATGTAACAAAAAATTCTGGCATTCTAGAAATTCGCTCGTTTGCCAGTTCTACTTATTTAGTTAATTGCAATATTCTTCGGTGATACATGTTTTGAAAAATTTATGCTTAGATTAGATCAAAATTGTCGTCTTTTTTTAGAACCAGAGTGTATATAAAAGTTGCACAACCGACTACTAACTTTTGATTGCCACTTGATTTCGTATTGCCTTTGGACAATCAAAATTAGTTTATGCAGTGACTTTGCTTTGACAACACAAATACCTATCAAGTGGTGGAGACCTTGTGCATACCATCTCCTGCTTCTTATAATTTCGAATATTTTCTGATGAAACTATCCTTAAAGTCAATCCTACCTATCTATATACCGGGTGTCCAATACTCGCAACTAATCTTGTTTCAAATTTGACCCAACTTTTTTAATTTTTAAAGATTTTGGAAAATCATAAATTTGTCGATTTCATTATTCCTCAATAACTGAATAACGCTTAATCTGACCTCTTTTAAAGTTTTACGTTGTTGAAACACTTTTTTAAGACCAAACTTTTGATATACACAGAAAGCTCCGATTGTCATTTATTTTTAGGTTATTAGCGCTAACTTTTGTTTTTCATGTGGTGGCCATTTGGAATGTTGGGTTTCTTAGATAGAGATTAAAAAGTGCCTTTAAACGATGTATAAGATGCCTGAAATATTTTAAGTTACAAGCAAAATATTAATAAAAACGTAAATTAATCTTGAATATGGCAATTGAAAGTGAAAACACAAGTCTAAGTAATACTGATATCTAACAAAGCGATAACAAAATCATAGAAATAAAAAGGAAACAAAATAAAAATGTAAACAAAATTTCATACCAATTAAACCACACCAGACATTAAAGCCAAATCAACCTTGTCATCTGCTTTGATTTACCAAATGTGGATTTTCAGTGGAGCAAGACTATAGTTATTCCTATTGTTCTGCAAAATGTTATTTCGACGTATATACATATATCAGTATCATTAACTTCATAGTTAGGCACTTTCTAAGCACTATTTAACAAACCCAAAATCCAATATGGCTACCTTATGAAAAACAAAAGTTAAAAACAAATAACCAACAAATAACTTAAAAACAAATTACAATCGAAGTTTTTTTGTGTACCAAATATTTGTTTTAAAAAAGTGTCTCAACAATGTAAAACTTCAAGAGAGGTCAGATTAAGCGTTATTCAGCTTATTGAGGAATAATGCAATGGACAAACTTTTTGATTTTCCAAAGTTTTTAAAAATGAAAAAAGTTGAGTCAAATTTGAAACAAAAATAGTTGCGAGGATTGAATTCTGCAAAACATTCTCCATATAACCGTAGTTCTATGTATTCTAATAAGCGATATACCAGTGGTGAGCATCGTTCACCAAGTTGGGACAGCCGGTATATATGGCAGATGCGGCGGCTTTAATTATTACTGTGTGTGTCCATAATCAAGGTTTTGGCAAATTCCGTTAGATTTCTTTGAAGTTTTGTCAAGATTTGATTTATTTGCTAGTGATAATTGGACGTAGTTTTGTTTTTGACTCCATGTATCACAATTTACTCAAAAAAATTCCAACCACATGCTTATCTGCACTTTTATTTGAAGCTTGGAGATCGAAAAACTTATGTAAAGACTGTTCTGCGTGTTGAAAACGGCTTTATTTTGTATAATATCCAACTGCCTTTGCATTTTTCATAGGAGTTCCTGGTTATGCAGCTATCCACTTTTATAGCCAACGAAATGCTGTGCATATTTGGTTGAGTCAAATAATCAGTGCATTGCAAAATTACTGAGACACTCTGTATATGGGACGCTTATATGTAGTCATGGGAGATAAAAGTTCAGTATCACCAGTGTAACAGTATAACATCTTAATACCACAACAACATTTAAAAAAAGAGTCCTAGATATAAAATCTTGGATTCTTGGATATAAAAAAACTGAAGTAGTTTCACGTAATCATAAAATATATATTCAGCAGGCGCTTTACTATATCGATATTGCCAATATATTGACGAGAAAAATTTCAGATACTCGCTTACAAAATAATGAAGTTAATTGAATATGAATGATTGAAAATGGTTTATGAAATTGTTTGTGTAATAGCTTTCTTAATGAGGATGCCATCTATGGAAAATTACGTTAACAGTGAATATCACTTATGTCATTAAGTAAACTTAAGCGAAAGTGAAGGACAAATTTATAGGCGCAGGCTGCTTTTAGAGTCTTCTATAATTTAATACATACAGGGTGTTCTCACATACATCGCAAAAATTTTAACCGTCGAATCTTGATAATATGTAGAATATTTTTTGAAAAAGAATTTTTTACAAAAGTTGTCGTATAAGTGAGAAAAGAAATACTAAAGTTTTGGGCAAATGTTTTTCGTTCGGTCTGTACGAAACAAAAAATGCACCACATGAGCTCTTCAAAACTTATCAACCGATGTTTGTCAACAAGTGGGCAAGGTCGCCGTATGTTGGATAAAGGGTCTGTGTAGGTAACTGGCAACATCTGATACTGTTTACATTTAAGAATGCTGAAAATGCACGTCTCAATTACATCGGCTATGTGTCGTAGTATTATTTTGTCAGCGCATGGTTAAAGTTCGTATTTTCGTTCGTAACTTTTAACAGTGTTGGCGTTACTTGAAGAAAGTTATTGTTTTTATGATCATGGCTTTTCCTAATCATGAATTGGTAGACATGTTGTTAATTTACGGAGAGTGTGAACAGAATAGTGCACGCGCCCGTAGAAGATACATGCATATATTTCCAAATAGACGTTTGCCCGGGCCTGCGACTTTTGTACGAGTTGTTCAACGATTGCGAGACACAGGTCGAATCCAACCTCAAGGACCGGAAGGTCCAGATAGAAGTGCACGAATAATAAATGCCGAGGAAGAAATTGTGGAAGCAATTGACAATAACCCTACACTTAGCACAAGGGAACTTGCTAGACTCGTCCATGTCTCCAATTCCGTTGTCTGGAGAACGTTACGCGAAAATCGGTTGTATCCTTATCATTACCAACGCGTGCACAGTTTATTACCGGCAGACTACGCCGCCAGAGTCGCGTTTTGCGAGTAGTTAGGCGAAAGACATGAACAAAATGCAAAGTTTGTGGATAATATTTTATTTTCCGATAAAGCAACTTTTACGCGCAATGGTACATATAATTATCATAATGCACACGAATGGCAGTTTGAAAACCCACAGTTACTTCGACATGCACACTATCAACGGCAGTTCTCGCTTAATGTTTGGGTGGGAATAATTAATGATTTCATTGTCGGACCTTTTTTCTTACCACACCGCGTCAATGGACAGGCGTATTTAAATTTTTTAAATGATACTCTGCCAGAGTTACTCGAAGATATTCCTCTTAATGTTAGAGCTAGAATGTGGTATCAACATGATGGTTCACGGGTACATTTTGTCCGAGTTGTACGTGAACATTTAAATAATGTCTTCGCAGATCGCTGGATAGGCCGTGAAGGGCATGTACCGTGGCCGGCCCGTTCCCGTGACTTAAATCCAGTTGATTTCTTTCTGTGGGGTTGTTTGAAACAGCGTGTCTATCGTATCGAGGTTCATGATATCGAACAATTAAGGGAACGAATCATTGCGGAAACAAATAACATACGGGAACAAAATGTTATTCCATTTGGACGTGATTCACTTATACGGCGCGCGCGGTTATGTATACAAGTGCATGGTGCAAATTTCGAGCAATTGTTGTGATACTGTCCGTCCTGAAAATGTTGACTATTTTTCAAAAAAATACAAGTGAATATAATTTCCTATTTTGCGATGGAAATCTCACTAACTTACGTAAGTATATTACATAATGTTTAATTTTTTTTCAAGTATGCGAGAACACCCTGTATAAGAAGATAAAAGATAAAATTCAAAGTTTTTCGATTGTGTTTAATCGTATCTATCGTATCGTCCAGATACTAGTTTACTATGTAGGTACATACTTGACTGCAAAATGAAGAAGGCTTTTTGGTCATATTAATGCAAAGCTGCGGGGTTTTAAGAATATTTTCGTAACTGGAACTAATTCTTTAATTAATAATTGCTCCTAGAGTAACGAAGTTCTACATAGTTCCTACTTGTGAATCAGATAAAAACCTTGGTCTACATAACAAGACACCTTCTTCACATAAAAAGCTTTCCTTTTCTTTAGAGTGTTCTAAATAGCAATATTGTCAAGATTGCCAATATATTAGTATCAAAAAGACCTTTCGACGTTTCCCAAATATCCAATATCGATGCATTGTATAAATTGTTGTCTTAAATTGTGACCCCAGATACGCGGCCGATGTTATTACATGCGTATATTTGCGAGATGATACTAGGTCGCTTAGTGACGTCCCTGCGGGGTCAACGGCACCAGGGGTCGTCGCAGAACTTTACGCTTCGCTTGACGGCGCGACCGGCGGTTGGGCAGAATGCGCACAGCGCGCTAGTTACAGCTCTACAGTATCCTATGTATGTATTATGTTGCTTAGAAAATCTTTCTCTATCCCGTGCAGTTGGCGGCGTTCTTGCATACTATAGGAGGCGCGCAGACCAGCAGGCAGTGGGTATATGCCGCGAATGGGCGCAAATGCATGATGAGGTGTGTTTTTGATCAATCGACTATCTTGTATAATGCAATGCTGCGACCGCGTGGATTAATGCGGAATGGACGCGATGAGAAAAATTTACGCTCAGACCAGGTGTACCGTGTGGTCGTTTAATAAGAGAAGTGGAGCCGTGTTAGGCTGGAAGATTAATGCGAATCGACTATACAGGGGATCTAGTTAAAAATTTAACATAACTCTGTACGGAATAGTAGATTGAGAGAATGTGCTGGTTAATATCTTCTACTTGTTAGATTGTGGTCGAAGTGTTATTCATGAGGTAGTATCATTATGTGGAAAGCTTCTACTGAGTTTATTAATAAATTATTTAAACCATTCATCTGTTCGAGCTGGACGGCCACATATGGAAAGATACAAGAAATTCGTGCATTAATTTGTAATCAAGACGGTAATTGAAGTAGAAATCTAAGTGCATGTTAGGACTCATGACATACATGCCTGAATCTTAGAGATTTATTGACAAAATTTGCATAAAAGATCCTTTAGATATTGTATACAGAACCAGAGATTATGAAAGTCATTCTACCTAAAAGACTACATGAAATAAATCAGATTTTTCAGACAACCTCGAAGC
>SMLS01057808.1:0-17385 GCA_004785975.1 Popillia japonica
AAAAAAACAGCGACCATAAAATTCAATCTTCGATTCATCATAAATCGTTTAATTAAATTAAAGCATACCGCTGCTTTCAACGTCTTTACCATTCCATCCGATCATTCTTAATTGAAGAACGATCCGTCGTCAAAGTTGCCGTTAATGCTATTAAAGCAAGAAACTTCACTATCTATCCAACAATAAAAATTCTTATTAGGTGAATCTTTGTTCCGCTCGACTTCGTACTCAAGGCTTGATTTTTTCACCATACACGATCTCTAGCGTAATGCCCAAACAGGAAGTGCTGTAATGTAGAGACCATCTGGCGTGGAGAGTGCCTCGCATAAGCCGAGACTAGCTCTGAAAGTATTGGAGATATTGTAAACGATAAGGTAGCATTGATTTTAATCCAAACAGAATTAACGTTTCTTCACAATAAGGTACGCAACGTAAAGTAAACAAGTTACAGCTTAATCTCATTATGAGGTAATAACGACAGTGGTACGGTTTAATTTAATACATCGGTGATTTCTTCGGAAAAGTAACTTTAAAAGTACAGTTCGGTTGTAATTGTTTGAAGATTTCGCGTACGATAACGTATTCTATTGACTACCATGTAAATAATAGCTTTAAGATTCCATTTCATTTGATGATTATACGGTATGAAGCATTGTTATTTCTTAAAAATAAGGTTATTTAATTCCATTGGTAAAAGTTTGTAGAACAACATATCTACATTTATAAAAAAACTTATTTGGCAGGGGACCAATGCCTACAAATAATTTTATCAAAAGAGAATCAACGCTATGCAAAACTCTTTGCTTTCCTAAGTCCTTTTGTGGCCTGAAAAGTAATCACATTTCATCACTGTTGAAACCATGAACCACTTTTGGAACGTCTGAATTTTGTGGATAATTTTGACATAATGAAAAAAATTTTCGATCACAGCATTTTTTATTTTTTTATTTTATTATCAGTTTTGGTAAAGAAATGCTTTTGGCGTCGTCTATCTTCATACTTTCGATCTCTCTTGCCCTTCACTGGTGTGGACTTCTATGCGAAGAGCCAGTGCAACCACATCTGCCGATACGGTCTTGTATGTGTCGGAAATTTTATATGTTTCACCAATAACATCCTGGAAAGTTTTGCAGGACGCTCCAGATTTTTAACGGCCGGTCCAGCATTTAATCCAAGATGGTTCATCATCTCAGCCAACAGTCTTGTTTTTGGGGCTATAGAACCTCCTATTTTGGGCATTATCCCAAATAGCATTCTTTTGGTTTCGAAATTGATAGGCCAGACGTGAATTCAAACTCAGAATGTAGATTCTTTGTCTTAGTTAGTCGAAGAAGAACCACTTTTATCTGCTTACGATTCAGAAAAATGTATTGATCCTCAATTTTAGAGTATTACCTACGTTAATCGAGTTTGTCCTGTTTTTGCAGCCGCAAAGAAAGCCAACATCTGGAGCAACCAATTCAAAAGGTAGGACCAGGGACGAAGGGTTGCTTTGTTTCCTGCTTCGAATATTATCGATTACTTTCCCTGCCGATTTTAACGATTTATAACGATGACAATTGTGTTGGTGTGTAAAGGTAGGACGGACCTTTTGCATAAGCCTGCACACTCCCTTTACAGAATTTACTGTTTATATTCCTTCAGAAAACAGATATTTTGGGTTTTGCGAGGATCGCCACTTTTGATCAGTTCCTCTTCTAATCTGACTAAACGTTATTGCATAAGCAGGTGGGAAAAAAAGCTGATTTGTCGATGAGCTTCATTCTTTTTTCTAAGCAGCAATTGGCAGGTTGGTTCTTTTCCACATACCTTGCCAAAATAGTGATTGCTAATCTCTACATTGCGTTCTACGTCAGTCAAAGAGCACAACAGGACTCATTTGTAATAGTCTGCTTCAAAAGGTAGTCAGATTGTATCAAACGATGTTCAAGCACAATAATTGTATATGATATGTCTCTAATATAATTCACACACTATATTCAACTTGAAGAGTGACCTTTAAGACTTACCTGGACTAGATAGAATCAGAGTTAAACTTTAATTGCTAAAACACATCCTTTAAAATGTTGGATTTGTTAAGTACTTTAAGCAGTCCAAGGTTAATTTGATTTTTTTTTTGGAAAAAAACGACAATGCTTCCTTCATTGGTTTCGAAGATCTTCATACTGGTCATTGAAAAATAGCTTCCTGTGTATGTGCTGCAGGTGGATGTTTAGTGCCTACACTTTTCCGAATGCTCCTATTAAGTGCAGGTAATAAGCGTCCACTTTTAAAAATAGTTCTCAAGAAGCTGCCTCTATAAACCATTTAATGTATGAGTTGAGGAAAGCTTTGTCGATAAATTTTAGTATCCTTTTACAAAATTATTACTGATCACGTATAAATGACCAAAATGATGCTAGTTTTAATGACAGACTATGATGTAGTTGTTTGAATGTTGCTAATGAAGTTTTGAACAGGATGGTCTCAATAATATTAATAGTACTGCACTAAGATAAACTAGGAGTTGTATATTAGCATGCTGCATATGTTTATTTAAAATTAATTATACAAGAACATGAAAAAGCCAATCCAATTCTCACAAGATAATCAACGTAGATATATGTATCCATATCGTGGATAGCAACAATGTATGTATGTATATATTGCCAATTCGCATTTTTCATTTAGTCTATTAAAACCACTCCGAGGATTAAAACGAGAATTATTTGCAAATTTAATTCAATTAAATGTGATTTATGCATCCCCGATGTCAAATATATATGTAAATTTCACCAATAACCTTTTCAATCAGCTTTATGAATACAATAATTAGCTGTTTATGAATTTAAATTAATACGCGTTAGAAATATCATAATCGTGCGTTATTTTTCTTCCATCTCCTTTCCTTATGATCGTCGAGATGGAGCGATAACTTTTATATTTTATGCTTCGTATCCACTTCATAAAGAAAGAGGAATCAGAGCGCTTCGTAATGATGATGCAAATGTGATGTTTCGCAAAAATCACCTCCTTTCTTTCATAATCAACCGATTAAAACGTAGATTGTTGCATTGTGTTGCATTCAACATAGTAGTGGAAAAACACTAGAAACGATTGAAGAACAATAAGATGTAGATGCAGCTGGTAGAATCCAGAAAATTACTCACTCGTGTTTCTTCGATTCGGATTTCCTGTTTTCTCTTTCTACTCTTATGCGGTCTTGATTAACAACTCCCGCTACAATATCGAATAACCACTTTCTGTAATGTTGAATTAATTGCTTGCTATTCAGTAAGTCAGCGCTGGACCCCAGGTATTAATTATCGATGCAAAAATGTAGTACGCTTCCTGTAATAAACGAACAATTGCGATAGTGTTCATGGTCAACGATTTTTATGCACTATAATTCGGGTTAATTTTGCAGAGAAGTGCAGCAGGTAATGTCTGTGTGCAATAACGTAGAAGCAATAATTTGAAATTTTATATGCTTTATTTCGAAGGGATGATCTCAATTTAAGTATAGCGTAGCGAACGTTACTAGCTTTATTATTTCTGTTCAAGAAGATTTTTAGGATTCAGATCTACTAATACCTACGTAGTAAGCGAAGCCTAATTAACAAGTAACCGCAATCGAATACTGTCATAAATATAATAAAAAAATATAGAAATACACGGTGGCTCATCAAAAACGAAACAGATGAATTATCACTGAAACGTCAAATTGGTTTTGGAGAGAAAGACATGTGCGCTACAAATTTAACCTTCTAATTTACCCGTTTCCTTATTCTCATATGAAACTGGGGTTGCATGATACCCCATTTAAAAGGCAATTAAATTCTTTTTACAACAACACCATATTCGCTAGATTCCATTGAAACTGTGGACAAAAACGTGGCGAACAACCTTTATTTAACATTTAATTTTTTTTTGTGGAATAATGCAGAAATAAATGAAAGTGGTAGCAAATTAGAACTGTTTAAAACCCGGCAGTAAGAACAACCATAAGTACAAGAGAAGAGAGAGCAGAGAATATGAGCTGCCATATCAGGTATAAATCGTACCAGCGCTAGACCTTGGCCGTCATAATTAGCTATTACTCAAAATCCAATCCGCAAATATTTCCCTTGCAGCATACCCTCTATTCACAAAAATGAACTGGAGAAATGTATGTGGAATTGTTAGAAAACGACATAAATCCGATGTTGACTGACATTATTAAGAACTTATTCGACAGTATTTAACCGAAAGATTTTCTAGGCAATGGCTTGGAAGGAATGGCCAGCAATATCACCCAATTTGTCGCTCTTAGACCTCTTTTTGTGAATGAATTTGTTTAATAAATGCCGCCAAATGCTCTAAAGGGTACGCCGACGGTTTGACCAGAATTTGATTTATTGTATGAAAGTAAAAACTTTGATTTATTACTATATTTTTCTTCAAACAAGAATTATGTTAAATAAATATTGTTCGTCACAATCTTGGCCAAAGCTTGAATGAAAAGGTATGATGTCGGTGTAAAGAAAATTTAATTGTCTTTCAAATGAGGTATCAGTCAATCCTACTTTCCTACGATGATAACGGAGGTGCTGACCCCCTGGTGGGGAACATTAAATTAAGAGCTTCAATTTATATCTCCCAAATGTTCCCTTACAAAAGATATTTGAATTTTTCGGATTTTTTTTCAAAAAATTGCATTTTTTGTGATAATTAATCCTATTTCGATTTCGATGGCCTACCCTGTAAGAAAAAAGTTATACACATTCCTGGATATTTATTAATAGAATAATAATAGCAATTACCAAAATGTTCTTTCTAATCCGTCAAATGATTCTTAACCATCTCATTGTCAGATGTTTGCGCAATATAATATGTAAGTTTTTGGGATAATACTGGGAGAATCTCCACGGTATGAGGCAAGCTAAAACTCTTCTGGAAACATATAACCAAAAAAGATCCTCAGAATGCATTAAGCTCAGCAAAACTAATATTCGCATATTAACAGGGATCCTCTCAGGCCACTGCAAACTGAACGGACACCTAAGTAGGCTCGGAATAACAAAAGATGCCGAATGCAGATTCTGTGGGGAAGAGGATGAATCATCTATTCATCTACTCTCAAACTGCTCTGCACTGTGCAACTCAAGGGCCTTGCACCTAGGAGCACATGAAATTGAAGACGGAAAACTACCTAATCTGCGGCCTTCCCATATCCTGCACTTTCTAAAAGGAATCGGACTAATTGGCCAGCTGTAAACACAGCCAGAATGGGGGACACAATAGATCTTTTAGGTCGCAGTGGATTATCACCCCAACACCACACACACACAGTCACACACACATAAGTATTTGGGATGTTAAGTTATTGTTCAGTTTGTTTAAATAGCTGATCATCTTTCTGAATATATGAAGTCCATTGTTGTGCATGGCAAGGAAGATTATTATTAATTTTAATTGAAAATCGGCCTCAGTTTCTCTTCAAAACTGTTTTGATTTTGACATGTCTATACCAGTAAATTTTGAAACCAAGACATTCTATGTCTTCTGCTTGTGTTTGGTTAGTCATATGAAGTACTCATAAAAAGTTCATTACTATTGTCAGCTTGACGTAGTTGAAATGTTCTTTTTTGAGGGATAATACTCATTACTGTGTGACAGAACGCTTTGTAAGTCCAAAACACTTGAGTGCAACAGTAATTTGGAGCACTATATGTATGCGCCTGTGCATAGAAAATATTAACACCTAGCATAATAATCAATTACTACTTACAAATATATGTAGCATCTGTTTCAAAAATAGCAATGAGGTGCAGTATCCTGAAAAAAAAGAAAAACAAAAAATTTTACCATGTTTAAGCATAAATCTATGTTAGTTTATTAAGAATCAATTTAATTATTGTCAGTTGTTTTAAAGGAGTGCAAATAAATAATATGAATTAAATGTAGGTATACCGCAATGTCACACTAACTCGTAATTTAGAGTATCTACAATGCGAGTAACAAAGATTGAAGCGTGTCAAAGATTCTAATATGGTGAAACGAACTATACATAAGGGTAGGAATAATCAACATAACCGATACCGTAAATAAGAACAGACAAAATGACAAACTAATACAGTACTTGACAGAAAATTCAAACGCATTATGGGTAAAGATCTAATTAGAAGATAGTTTTGATAAAAATAGAAACAAATATAGAAGAAGCAAAATTCCTATAACGTTGCAATCAATTAATCTATTGAATTTTAAACTATTGAACTGCGTTTTAGTTAAAAGAGGCATTCAATGAAACAGGAATCGAGCTGAAAATGTAATGACGAAATACAGACAATTTATATTTAATTAAATTCTATCTGGGGGTTGAATATTTGATATTTGTGGAACAATTTTTAAGTCGTTATATGATTACTTTTTTGTGTAATTATGTCGTCATCGTCCCTAATCTATTTTTTGTAACTTTTATATCAATTTGAAAAGAAGAACACAACTTGATCCATATTGAAGTAGATGCTTGAACTTTTGCGTTGAATTAAGTAAAAAGAAATGTCAAAGTGCTATCTAGGATGTTCTATGCTCGCTTAAAACTTAGACAAAAAAAATTAAGTTCATTTGTGTATTCAGACCAATGAAAAAATAAGTGTATGGTGTACCTTAAGAGTTGAGATAAATTATCAGTTAAAATCACTAATTTCAAACGTGATTTTAATAAAAACAAACGTACTATATGCGTAGTGGTTAGGTGCCTACGCAGTGAAGTGACAGATTGTTGCGATCCAAAATTGAATTCTCAAGAGAATAGTTACGTTGTGGGGGTTACGCGGAATTGTAGTATTATGGATTTAACATTGCATGGGAAAGAGAGGGAAGAAAGACATAGTCATGAAGATATTTATTTGCGTTTAAGAAGCCACTGCAATTAGCTCACATAAAGATCAATTTTTCATGAAGCACGATAATAAAATATTTTCCTTATTATATTTGTAGATGTTTATTTTAACTAAACAAAGCGACCAATTTCTGTTCACAATTTCAATTTTAGTTCATTGTTTGAAACATCTGTTTGTACACACTATGTAACAATTTACAACAACATATTTTTTGTTAATATTTTGTAACAAGTTTGAAGCCACTCATAATAGGCCTCTTCTGAATATCGACTGCTTATCTCAACCAGAACAAAACTGTCGGCTATTTGGACCAGTACAAGCATCAACTTTTGTATAATATTACAGATTGATAACTTAAACTTTGGAGGTAGCCAACGTAAATGTAAACTCTAATCAAGCTTACTACGACTTTGCAAGGTGGATATGTAATTCGTGTACATCAGAGTCAAAAATTAAGTGAGTTAGTTTAGTTTAGGTTTAAATTACCCGCCTTTTATCTTAGAAATAAAAATAAAAATGTTAAGAACGGTAAGATAAAATTATGAAAAATATAAATCCAAAAATTTTTAGTTCAATTACGACGCGAATGCCAAAATTAAAATCCCCGTTATATGTATATTGTTATATGCGCCGCTTATGAATGCAGAATGTTTACCGCGATCAAACTAACGCAATGCATCGCAAAATAGCTGTCAATGTCATAAAAACTACGAGATAACGCTGATGTATCAGCTTTCTTAAATAGCATTGAGTGCTAAAGGTTAATAACATCAATACATAAGATGACGTAATAAAATAATATCGAAGACTAATTGATAAATGAACTTTTATTTTAAATGTATCCAATGTATGGAATTACTCTAGACACCCGGACTGTCGGGCTGCCGCTCGTATTTTTACACCAGGATTTCTGTCAAGGAGGTCTTCTTCAACACGCAAAACCCTACATCCCTCCTCCCCTTCACGTCCACTACTTTTAGATGGCAACAATCTATCGGCCTCCCGTAATCGAAACACAACATCCGTTATGCAAGTGTGAGATGGGGATCGATGGCAGCGATGGAAAACGCTTCCTGTACCTAAGACATGTTTGACGAACATTTTCACCTGTTTCACCATAAATGAAAATATATATCGTACAGTACATGCGGTGTGTAAGCCCTCCGAAAGATCCACCTACAACATTCGAAACAGACTGAATCTGATTGTGCGTTGCACACATGTTAAATTTCGCCCATCGCTACACCTGCTCTGCGCTACATACAGGCTGTCCGCGATATACAAAGCATGCTTTTAAGGGATGATAGCTACAACGATTTAGAAACAAAAACATATAATACACCTTGGGTCTATCTGTAAGCGTAAACGAAAAAAAAAATATTTCTAAAAAACCTTATTTGGTCAAACTGTACAAGAAAACTCATCTATATTGCTTCTTAAATAACCAAAAAACCATATCAAAAATTTAGGGTTGAAAATAACTGAAAACAACGATGAAAAAGAATTATTTAATACTTTGAAATTGAAGCGTGGTGTCATTTCTCTTCCACCATATTGTACACGTATTTATTAGAAGCGCAGATGCAAGCCAAGCATCATCTGTTTATACGACCTTGAACTTGTATCGTACGAAGTCAATGGCCATACGTTTTAAACTAAAGGTACCTTTGCGTTTTTTTTAATAATGTTATGACAATAAAATCGATGTTATGTTGAAGCTAGAGTGAAAAAGGCGGATTTAATAGCAGCCTCCGATCGGTAAATGAAAATTTAAGTTGAGTGAAAGTCGCATTTAATGAAATCAATGTAATTACTGCAATTATGTTATGGCGCTTTAAGCTCTTTCGTAAAGGCTACTACAAAATTGAGTTCTTTTCTTTTATTTGTGATAAATTGGTGGTCCTAAAAAGGACTTTTTTGAGAGACAGGAGAAAATATGCTCGATATGTGCATTTTCAAGAACACACGCCTGTATTCGTCGGGTAAATCCTGCACTGATCAGCTGGCTCTGTACAGTATGCGTCGAAGTTTGTGACACGAGAATTAATTTTTTTTCTCGTTTACGCTTACAAATAGACCCAAGGTGTATTATATGTTTTTGTTTCTAAATCGTTGTAGCTATCATCCCTTAAAAGCATGCTTTGTATATCGCGGATACCCTGTATATTCGTTAAAACACAGTGGCGTGACGAATATTTTATAAATATCTGTGTAATATTTCTTCTATTTTGCATTTAAGTCTAATAAAATAATATCTTTCCATTTTTAATATTTTAACTTTTATTTGAAATACACTCTCTAACCGTTAATAGGTACAATAAGAGTGTATTCTAGTTGTTTTAAATAAAATTAAAGATGAAATACTGCATTACTTAGTTACAAGACCCAACAATACAACAATAACTGTATAGATTTATTGTTTTATGAATCTTTATTTGCCATGATTTCAAATTATAATCACACTAAGAGGGTTAGTACTTTCTTCTATTCGGCATTATCTGGAGGTATTATATTTATCTAATTGAACTACGGTACGTCTCAGGACAACATATGGAATACTATTAAACCCAACACTGTTTTTGCGTTAGTTTCGCTTTCTAGTGGTAAAAGTGATCTTATATGGAGTAAAAATGCAAACTTAGAGCTATCTCTTTGATATTTATTTACTACAGTTGTAAAGCTGCTTTCTAAAACTTAAGAATAAGCTGCGTTGTAGTTACGAAAGTACATAATTCCTATAACATACCCACATACAAAACGACACTTATTACCTAACGTTACTAAAGTATTGCATACTATTTTATTTCGCCAACGATAAAGCACACAGCTTTAACTTTTGTCCAATATTTATGATATAAACAACCTCAATCTGTACTTCAATACAAATTATAAAGATTTATTACAAGTTGTAATATAACATTAAATGAACACCATTCAAATATGCAACATAATACTCTACAACTGTAATTTAGAAAAGATTTCTCATGCGAAAGATAGGATAAACTTTGAATTCAATAAACGTCGTGGTATATAGCTAACTCATATCTCACATACCATAAATTTATCGGTAATTCTATGCTCGTTACAGCGGATGCGTGTTACATCTGACCTCATTCATCACTAATCCCGTAAAATTAGCTCTTGCGTAACAACGACACGAAAGCATTATCTAAGTTTATGTGAAAATCTTTAAATAGTTTGTATAAATTGCCTATTGAATTTAGCTGATACGCGATCTGTAGAAGATGGTGTTGCTGCGTTAGATTTTATTAGGGTAATAATGGCAAGGAAAATATATGCATGTGCGTAAATTTGTTGGCAATAGAATGTACAAGTAATAAATCATCTGGGAGATAAGTGTATTTGTCATGTCATGAATAAAACAGGCAAGATAATATTATATTACACAAGGAGTATTCGATTTAAAAGGTCAGTTTGATTATTTTAGAATGATTTGTAGTTGCAAATAATTGTACAATAAAAATGACACTATAAGGATTACCTAAATTTATTTTGCCGGCACCGCCACCAAACAGTAATGCTAGATAAAGAACACTAAAGACAATACAGATAAATAATCTATGCAACGAACTTTGTATCAACATTTACGTAACAAAATATTATATCACATAAAATACGACTGCATAAATGGGGGTCACTATACATATTTGTAAATACATCTAACATTTATTGAAGCAATGATATTTTATAGCAGGAGGAAAACGCCTTCCAACATAAAACAGCAATTGTGTTGACACCTTATTGCACCCCTTCTTTGGCGTAATCTTTTACAACATGCACACGTTCTATTATGTTTATACAATTTGCATGCCCACTTTATTACGGTGAATATAAATTTTACGATGTAATATGTAGCAACATATCGATAGCATATATGGGACGTTATGATTACATAATATCTACAAAATGAAAACGAAATCGCGCTCAAGTATTTGGAACGAAATTATTTAAATCGAAGTTTAAAAAAAGCACCTTTTTTGCTAGTTTAAGACCCAGATTACCACCTTTACAGGTAAAGTGGGTCGCGAATTCCGACCACGAAGATTTTCCGGAAAAATGCTACGGTTAACCTTCATATTATTGCTGCGTCAATCAATAAACTGTGTGAGATACTTGACCGGCATTAACGCAATTATGTAAAAAATCACTATAGATTTTATGACCGACAATTTATTATTTATTAACTCGTTCGAGGTTTATTAGGTTTATGACAGCTGTTGCAATGATGTGTAATAAAACTGGTAGATATTAGACTTACTGTATCCAATTAATTCCTTCATTTTAAAATAGTATACATATACATATACTAATAGATACGATTTAATTACTTGTGAATATACTATTTCATATATAAATTTTTTGTTATTCTTAAAGCTAGGTCGTTAAATTAAAGAAATATAGTAAGGACATCAGGTTACAATCAGAAATTTCCTGTTTGGCAAGTATGTAGGTATAGACTGTTCCTACCTATATCGACTAAACTTATTACATAAATATCATTGGATCTTCCAAAGAAATGTTTGAAAATCACTAAATCACAAATTACTAAAGTCAATGTGGGTTCTTCAACTAAAATATTTTCACGATGGCAACATACCAGAATTTACGTACAATAGTTACCAGTTTCAGAATATTAACTGCAACTATTGTCACATGTTACGTAGATTCTACGTAAAATTCTAATAAGGATGATTCGTTAAGAAGTTGCTACCATCTTTCCACTTCGAAGAAGTGGCTTTGATATGGATAATAGTGACAACAGTTATCACTCACGACGAGTTATTAGAATACCTAATGAGTCAAGCACAAAATTTGATAATTTTTTGAAGAATATGGCCACTATTTTTAAGCAAATTTTTGTCAAATAAATTCTTTCCTATGCTGTATGTGAAAGAAAATACAGGGTAATGAATGTTGGCCCGTTCCTGTTCTGGATAATAGTCTTACTCTATCTAGCTAATCCCTGGCGTGTTTGATGATATTTTGATCCGGACTCTAGAGTGGCAACCTCATTATCTTATAGGGGTTTTCATTTTTTTGATCACTAAGAGATGGCCGACCAATCTCTACAAATTCTGCACTGGATCCAGTTTTTGTCAAAACTTTCGCCGCAGACAATGCATGTTGCATCTGAATTCTTGGATGTACTTAGTGGTACATTTGCATTGCTTTTTGATATTTTCTTTTAGTTTTATCCACTTTGTTTTTAGTTTTTGCCGAACTTTCTACTTGTCCAAACGGTATTTTTCTCTTAATTTTCTTGGCAGTGTGTTTTTCCTACACTGCATTTGTTTTTTCAATTAACATGTTTTTAACTGGCGTTGATATTAATATATCACACTTTGTTGCTTTCCTTTTCCGACTCTTCAACCTCTTCTCGCCGTACGAGGGCAAACAAGAGAGCTGCTTCAAAATACTTGCAAACTCAGATTGTGTGGATGTGGAGGGTAAAGTTTTGGTTACTGTAGAAGTAGGCACGGAAAGTAATGTATATATTATATTGTAAGCAGAAGCTGCGGAGCTTCCAGCAACGCCTAAGATCGGAGGTTGAGGAGAGGATGACAGAGCTGTTGATGTGTAGGAGGAAGAAGGTGCACACATCAGCGATGTAATCCCAGAAGCAGCGATAGTAGCACCTACAGCAACCGGTTCGGTTAGTGATAGATCTGTTATGTGGGTAAGTTGACTGCTCATAAAATCCAAATCAGTAAAAATATTTGGATTTATTGGGTACATTCCAGTGCACATGAATCCATTTTCTGCAATATCAGGGAAACACACTTGCTTGTATGCATCAGCTACAAGCTTTGCAATATCATAATTATTGATTCTAGATCCAGGGTTAGCCCTCATCTACAAACTACAAGAAATATTACTCCTATAAAAGTTTTTGAAAGGTTTCATAGTTCTATCAAGAGGCTGCAGTTTGTGTGTCGTATGAGATGGAATACTGAGCATATGGACGTGGTTTTCACGCGCATATCTAATCACGTCCAGCTCCTTGCGGCTACCATGACTATCGACGATGAGCAATACAGCCCCATATGCAGATGGTTTTGTAAACCAAGCGAAATGCCGCGACCATTTCAGGAAAGCCTCTGCTGTCATTCATCCGTTAGGAGTCGGAAAACTAATACTGTCACCTGGAGCACCTCTCATTAAACGATCGTTCATTCTACTCCGAGGAAAAATGAGTGGTAGAACAAACTGACCAGTTACGCTCATACAAAACATAAGGGTAACGTTCTGACCTCTCTCTCCAGATGTCATCTTTCCGACTTGTCGTTTTCCCTTCTTTGTAATTGCCTTTTCATTTTCGTGGACACGTGAAACTCCCGCCTCATCGCCATTGAAAATTCTAGATGGACAAAAGGAATATTTTCCTTGAAGAATCTGCAATTGGTTATAAAACCTATAAACCTGCGATTTCGGACATTTTGCTTTTCAGAACAGTTTCAACTGCAGACTTAATGGAATCTTCAGACCAATTCCTTGATACTCGCCTTTAGACTTCTTCTTAAACCTTGGCATTGCTCTCTAAAATGCAAGAGCAGGTTCTAGTCATGTGGCCCATATTACCCGATTTTGACATGGTCCGTACTACCCCACCGACATGGAATGATAAATGGTGGCGTCGACTAAAGCTGATTAGTAAAAACGACATAAAACCTTCACGATATACTCTACATAAAGTAATCTAATTAAAAATAATGGTTTTATAATTTTCTTTTTACCTACATCAGTGTACAGAGACGACAAAATTTACACGGATCAGCGATTTATAGTTCACAAACACAATAAAGTAATCTTTCGGACAGTACCCAGCTGGTTCCTCAATCTATTACTGACGCATTGTAAACTAGTGCTAGTGCTAAAAGTTACGCACCACACGGTACTGCTATTAGTACATCCTAGAAGCCTTACGTGGCCCATACTTACCGCCGGCCCATTCTACCCACCGTTCCCCTATATTTCTGTTCGTTAACCGGCTGACTTTTTAGGAACATATCCAGTCGTCGAGCAATAACACTGCTAAGGTAATAACGATGCTGAGTCGAATTATGGCTAACATAGGAGAACTTATAACAAGTAAATATTCTTGATGACCGTCAACCATCCAACCTCACTTCCTGTGTAGAAATAAGATTTTAATATCGCCAGCTCATATCATACGCTTTCCGAAACTCTCAAACCAATATCTACAAATTCTACGAAAAAATCTTAAGTAGCGATCTCCAGAGATTGAGAGAATCCTATCGGAAATCAAGATTAATCTATCATCCAAACAAATCTGAACGTATCTGCTTTCATATAAACCATAAACAGGCAAATAAACACCACCGATATATTTTAATGGTACGCTGCGTAGACACACTGTCAGTCCTAAAAATCTATGACTCACCATGGACGGAACACTATTCTTCAAGCAGCACATTAATAATACATCAGCTAAAGTGAGTACAAGAAATAATATTGTTCAGAACCTTTGTGATCCGCTTGGGGAGCAACAGCAAACACTCTGCGATGCTTTACCTTGGCCCTCGTGATCGAGGCGCAACTGAATCACGCTATGAGCAACATCGTGCGATGCGTTAAATCCATCCTGACTTGCTGTCTTCCAATACTTAGCCATACCGCACCACCCCATATCAGAAGACAAGCGGTTCTGTTCCGCCAATACCATAAAATATTGGATGATCAGCAACTACCTATACATGAGGATATGGCGAAAGCAACCTCAAGACGTCTCAAATCTCGAAGTCCATCAGTCAAAACGGCAGTAGGTCTCTGCACAAATGACTTCAACACCGAACAGAAATGGAAGAAGACCTGGGAACAGTCAATATCACCAGATATATCCCGTATCGTCACAGTTCAGAGTATGCTTTCTGGATCTGACCTTTCGCGTCAAATATGGAAAACAGCCAATAGGATTCGAACGATAGACCATATTGCCCAACAATGCGGCAAGAGGGCATATCCAGAGGAGGTGGCCGACTTTCTCTCCCTTACATTCTCCGCAATTGATTGGATCAAGAAACTCGACCTGGCACTGTGATATCTGATTGTATTTACATGATTTTTGGTCTGCTTCTGTATTTTTTTGCCATATGATAAATAAATAGATAAATGAATCCAAACCGACAGTATCAGGACTGATGCTAAAGTACTCACACGAAAAAACGCAAAGACGGTGGACGAGCAGACTCATCCGCATCATCCGGAAGTGGATAGCGCGAAACCAGGGCGAGGTAAACTATTATCTCACGCAGTTTCTCAGTGACAATGTGTTAAGTGAAGGACGCGACATGTCAATATTACGATTTTATATAACTTTTTCGAGTGTGCGAGGGAGAGTGACTGTAGAGCAGCCCACAAGAAGAAGTGGGCACCATAACGCCGAACAATATCGTGCAAATGATGATGTCTAAAAACGACCATTAACAGAAAAACGCCACGTTCGTCGAGGAGGTGCTGAAAGAAAAGAAGAGAGGGTCCTGAGCAATGGAGGCAGTCAACCTAACTACTAACTACAACGTACTACGACGTTCGTTCTGCAAAATGTTTTGATACTTTTCACCATTGAAGTCTCCATGGATAAAATATGAACCAATAGGCTTATTGCCAATTACTCCACACCAACATTTACGTTCCAAGGATGTTGATGCTCAACTTGGCGCAACCAATGGGGATTCTCCATACAGCAGTAATACCTATTGTGTCGATTTACCGTACCGTGATTTGTAAATGTCGCCTCGTCAGAAAATAATACTCGAGCAAAAATTTTGGGATTATCTTGTATCCGTTGAAGCGCCCACTCACAAAATCTCTCTGTATTTTGAAAATCATCGCCATGAAGTTCTTGATGCATTAAAACTCTAAGTGGATGTTATTTCTTACACTTCAATATTTGGGAGATAATGGACTGAGAAATTCCTGATCCCCGAGCTATTTCTCCAGTATTAATGTGCGGATTGTTAGCTACTGCAGTTAATACCGTTAATACTACATTATCTTTTCCAGCAATAGTTTTTCGGCGATTACGTTTTCTTGGCTGTATAGTTCCTTCGAGAACTGTTGAACGATTCAGTAAAAAGAAGCGCTCGATCGCACCTTGTCGGGAAAACGTTGTGAGTAAAGATTAACAGCATCAACGATATTTCTACCACTTTCTTCATAGATGTAAATCATTTCAATTCTGTCTTATAATGTTAATAATTAATAATCTAAATGGCAATCGGAGGGGGAGGGAGAGGTGGTGGGGAGGGATCGACTACGGCACCATTCAATCAATTGTAAATTTTTTTGGTAGCTAGGGTGCGAGGTAGCATATAAGAACCGCTAATTCGTTGAAATGCCAACAGGTTAAGTTGTTAGAACTACCGACAGACTTCAATTGGCTTACATTTCCATTGAGTCTGCTTTTCAAAAATGAATATAGATTATTATTACATTAACACTTATAACGACAGTTACGACACGCTAACATTACAAACAGTAGGTATTAACGGTATCTTAGTTGTCTCTAAAATGTTAATTAAAAGTGAATGTTTAGCTTAATTATTAAAAAATAATAAATCTAATCGTTTCGTTTACATTCACGGCGGAAGTGGTATATACATGCAATTTATCTTCTACATAATTCAAACGATTACGCCCGGACACTTGTAATAATAAAGTTTCACACAAATCTCTCCGACTTAGAATATTTATACATACTTAAACAAATTATGTACCTTTTGCGCACATTATATTCTGAAGCTTATACATATTTACTTATAAATTATTTATGTAAGTTTATGCCGCAAAAGATACATGTTCTCCAACGCAAGCTAGTTAATGCCACATTAAATTATAAATGTGACAGTTACATTAGCAGCAAAAAGTTTAGGAATTATAATTCACGTTTAATAGTAGGTAGTCTCTGAGTTGTAACCGTTGTCGTATTACCATTGTAATGTGCAAACTGGAAACTTAATAAATTCCTTATGTAAAACTGTGTAGTTAAGCTTTTAGTAAGTACATACGCCAGATTAAGTATGTACTAGTATAGCTAGCTGCAGTATGAATTGAGAGTACATATATGAACGAGAATAATTACTGAACGTCGTTTAGTGTAGATCTATAATGAAGACATAACACTCGAGTGTTCGTCATATGTATATTTTGCTGTATAACATATAGCGTAATCCTTCAGTAATGAAGAACCTCAAACAGAAAATAAAAACCAACATAAAGCAGTCACATAATTTCAATGTATGTACTTATGCCTTTGGTCAATTCACTGCGTTGAAGACCTCTAATCCAATCCAAGATGTCAACTTTTCTCAAATCACAAGCTTTATTTTATGGAAGATGTAGACGTTGGAGATTCCAAGTATAGGTGCGAGAACGTGAAATGTGGGTCATAATGCCGTAACCAGTGAGGGTTAGGGTTCGAAAGGTTGAATATATTATTTGTGTGCCGGTCTTTAAAATAGTTCATGAATATTAATTA
>SMLS01057809.1:0-16115 GCA_004785975.1 Popillia japonica
TTTTTTAACTTATCGTATTTTGCTGGAATAAATTTGATCTTTATCCGAATTAGGGTGTTGTAATTGACCTACAATTGGAAAAAATATCAGGAAAATAATAAAACTAGTTGTGGCACGTGCGTATTGTCACTATATCTTCTCCATACACATAGGTTAATTCATAACCGATAGCTGATACCTTATTTGCGGAGTATAAGAAAACCAAAATAGGTTTTGATCAGATTCTTCTGACGAGAACATCTAGAACGCAATCGAATTTGCTGCATGGATTGTATTACATATTCACCATTCCCTATTGGTACCTAACTAATTAATGGCGCAATATTATAAACTACGAGATAAAAGTGTAACAAATTCATTGCATACACTTATACCCATAGCAAGAATTGCTGCTCTGATCAATCGAGCTTAAGAAAAGCTGCCACAGCTAGCAACTATACAACAAATGATATTACTTTTCAGTGTCAGACGAGTTACAATAAGTGATGCAGCTCTAAGAGGGTGTTTTTCAATATCAGTGCTGTCGTAGAAATACGAATAACTTGAAAGTATCCACATACAATTTAAAATGTGCAAAAACACTGTAGTATTCATAGCCGTCGTTTAATTCTTTTAAATGTCATGATTCTCACCCAGTTTGATTGTAATTGTTTGACCAATTAATCCTAGATGGATGTCGTGTAATGTTAATCACATGATCGCATATAAAGTCTTACATTCCGTTATGATAACTTTAAAGTCCTCGTTTGTTCTTTGGGAAGTTTAGGGAAATTCCTTGTCTCGGAAGAAGAAAAGCCATACATATTGCTATGAATTTAACTCCTTATAGAATATTCTACATTTAGAACTAACTTATAAGCATTTGGGTGCATTCTCTCCTTCCATAGTTTAAAGGCGTTCAACTAGTTGTGTTTTTAGGGATACTATTAAAAAAGCACTTAACAGCGATATCCATTACTCCCTCTAATTTGAACTTTTTCCTCTCAAATGTTTTGCGAGTTCAAAAACTAGGCAAACAATTTTCAACATACTATTTAGCGGTAACCGTCTTCTGGTCTTCTAATTTAATTGCGGTCCCCAAACCCGTACTTCTAAAAAATACTGCGTAGGTAAGTTTCCTCGTTGGGGTTTCCTCATCTTCATGTATCCAGTCTCGGGTTTCTTAGCGAGTGAAAACATCAAAAAACGGTTTGTACATTTTATCGCCAGTTACAAGTTTAGAAATAATTTGATAGCCTCCAGCATTCAAAACATCTAAAGTCTGTTGGCAAATTTTAACACGTTCTGCTTTTGGTAAATCTGTGAGATGATGGAATACAAACCGAGTTACAATCTTTTTCGAATGTAAATGATCGTGCAATATTGATCTTACTTGTGAGGATCCAATCTTCAAATTAGATTCTATCACTGCATAGATAATGCGGTTGCAGTTTTCCACCATCTTCCTCCCTGCAGCAATGTTTTCGTGGTTAACAGCTGTTAAAGGATGGCCTGCTCCTTTTCTGGCTATCACTGATTTGCAACCTAGTTCAAATTCTTTATATGATCTATAAACAGTAGCCAATGATGGTGCGAGATCCCCAAATGCCGATTTTAAACTTTTCTCACACTCATACGCGCTCAAGCCTTTCTTGAAATCGTAGCAAATTATTAGCCGAAAGTTCTCTCGTTATAATTCCGTTTTTTTCGATAAAAGAAGCTTATTCTGGACTAAGTATGTCTCAGACATTATTTAACAGCAAACTAAATTGCATTTGACAGATAAAATAACGCACTATTTAATAAACAACCACTTGTTCTGCACGGGTAACTAGATTTTTCATTAATTGTAGTTTATTCCTCGTATAAATGATAGATGCTTGTATACAATGTTTGAACACATTTATACCACTATTTTATTCAATTATATACATGTTTACTAATACCATTAATATAACGCAAAAATGCAATATTTTTGTTGTTAAATTTATCTATACCGTTGAAAGTCCATGTACTTGTATTACATACATCTAAATAGAGGATATGACATTGTACCATTAATAGCTTTCATTGTCATTAACGTTCCATTCCCCAAACGCAATTGTCCGATCGGCAACCGCTGCTGTTTACAAACGACTGCTTTCAACCGTTTTCGATCATTTTTTCGATGGCACATACAATCGTCTCTTACCAGACATATGTCGCTCTTTTTTCTGTACGTCCCATATGACGTCAACAACAATAATTTTTATGTACGACATCGTCACTTCGATACTGTTGGGGTTTTATGTATCAGGTGACGATTCCACGTCTTGCATACATTTATTTCCTTATTAAAATCGGTTTACGACAATGTCCTCTGGAAGTGACGATTCATACTCGGGTCGATATACACATAAATTAAAATTTTCGAATAGGTCGTCCTTGGCCTAAAATCGATCGGCTCTTCGCTCGAACAGACTAATAATTACATAGGAAGAGATCGCTAAATTGATTGGGATTCTAAGTGTATGTTATATTGTTATTGCATAGGGAGGACGTATCGATTCGCCTTTTTTTCAGGGATATTGTGGAAATTATTTATGTAATAATGATGTGTAGGTATTTGCAATTGCTTGCGTAAATATGCATACATAAATAATGGAAATACGCAGAATTTAATAGTAAAACTCTAATTTTTTATGTATTTAGGATAAAATTATAATAAATATCAGTTTCGACTCATCAAATTGCTAATGTCTGAATAACGGAGTTACTTTGTGAGTAGATTTATCAATGCAAAATTGAAACTTCGCCTATATTTATTTATAACTTCTCTCACGTGAATTCATTTATTAATTAATTCACAGATTACAACAAGTTCGAATTTTTGTCAACTTCAAGGTGAATTTCAGTGCAGTCAATTTATGAAATTCTGTGCAGGGTGTTTCTGATAGTGCGAATGTAAAACGTGTCCCAAAATTAACGTAAGATTTGAATTTGTCGCCATGTGTGCAGTAAAGTGTTGGCAACCCCGAAAAAAAAAACAATTCGACAGCTGACAGTTAAGGATTAGTAAAAATGGAGGATTACACGATAGAACAACGTGTCTTCATTATTGAACAATATTTCAATAATGAAGGCGGCCGCAGTTCGAAAATTTCACACAAAATATCGTCGGACTAGTGTTTTACCTTCTTCAACTGTCAAGAGATTAAATGAAACATTCAAGGAGACTGGGTCCGCTGGAGACGCCAAACACACTGGTCGTCCAAAACTAAGCCGCTCAAATGTCAATATCGAAGCAGTGTGTGAGAGTGTCAGTGACAATCCAGGAACCTCAATTCGGCGTCGCGGACAAGAATTGCAAATTTCAAGAAGCTCTCTACAGCGTACAGTCACTAAAGGTCTGTGTCTCCATGCTTACAAAATTCAATTAACATAAGAACTGAAGCCCAATGCACAGCGAAGAGAGTTAGTTAAATGATTATTGAACATGAGGAAATGGATGCTGAGCGATGAAGCACATTTTCACCTTGATGGCCTTGTTAATCGCCAAAATTGCCGGTTTTGGGGTAGTGAGAACCCACATGTGATTATCGAAAAACAAATGCATCCACAACGTGTCACTGTTTGGTGTGGATTTTGGGCTGGAGGCATAAATGGACTATACTTTTTTGAAAATGAGGCTGGTCAAGCAGTAACTGTTACTGGTGCTCGATATCGCGACATGATAACACAGTTCCTTCTGCCGAGATTGGATCATATTGATGTGGCCAATATGTGGTTTCAACAAGACGGTGCCGCATGCCATACAGCCCGTCAAACAATTCATTTACTGCATGAGACATTTCCAGGTCGTGTACTCTCTCGTTTCGGTGATCAAAATTGGCCTCCTAGATCGTGTGATTTAACACCATTAGATTTCTTTTTATGGGATTATTTGAAATCACAGGTCCATGTCAACAAACCCACAACCACCCGTGCATTAAAGGAGGAGATTCAACGCTGCATCAACGATATTCAGTCACATTTATGCAGAATGGTCATGCAAAATTTTGACAAACGAGTGCGTATGTGCATGCAAAGCCATGGCGGCCACTTGCCCGATGTGTTATTCCATAAATAACCCTCTCTCTCTAAAAACTGTGTTTTCTATTTCATTCAAATCTTGCGTTAATTTTGGGACATCCTTTATAAAGGTGAAAAAATATATAACTTGCTCAAGTTCTTCTTGACATTTTATTTTCGCTAATTTGAAGCTAGAGTATGATCTATCAGCTTCTATTAATTATTTTGTGGTTTCAGGTTTGGTAGTCTGTATTAAACGTTTACAATTTTGCAGTAAATGAAACAAAATATCTGGAAAAAATCGTATCCTCTTTGCTGTACAATAAAACTAAGTAGGTACTTAATTTTTTTAAATAATTTTGGTACAATGTTTTGAAATTTATATTGTAATAAACATAAACATGAAGATAAGTCCATGTGGTTTAATAGTTTTGCATGCTATTCTACATTGTTGACCCGCTTCGTAAATGTATGTATTATCGCACGTGTGTACGTAGAAGAGCATTTATTTGTTCTCAGGCCTTACTTCAAATACGAATATTTCTTTTATGCCTTATTTGAAAACATGACATTTGCATTCTAGCCCATTCTTAAGATATTTTTCAACTTAAAACGAGTAGTTGTCAGATTAGTTAATTCTATTACTGTATTATTTGGACATTGTCTCTTTTTTTGTTTTCTAAAGTTATAATAATTTCTTTCATAGCCCTTTCTTAATAATCGAGTGAGATGTGTCTGTGTAGGTATTATGCCATTTGACATTTCACTTAATTATGAAACATCATTGTTGTATTAATAATGTCGACAGAAATTCAAAAACTAGCTGCTGAAGCTGAATTAAGTTTAATACTTGCCAAGTTCAAATAATAATTCAAATCAATAATCAATAATTCCAATACATATTATCGAGTGGCATGTACCTATATGTCATTTGACATTTCCTGAAATTTCACTGGACCAATAAACGCTTGGGATTGGCTGTTACCAAGCAACCTTTATACGCACGCCGTGCGATAAAGGCCCGATTATGCACGCTTATGGGTGTGTTTTGATTGGTTCATGATGCATGCATACTAAAAAAATAATATATTCAACTACATATGAACAAAAGGAATTTGTACAAAGGTAATGTCACATATTACACGTAAACTTTTCTAGAAAATATGATACACATCCAATACGCCCTAAATAAAAGTTAAAATCACAGATTACAATTAAAATCACACACCCGGTAGTAGCACTTTGCAAGCAAATAACCCCTAATTGTCCGCTCGAACGGTCGCAACGCAAGTTCCCGAATTGATGATGGTAGCTTGTTACACAGTCTAATGCCCAGGAACCTCCTATCCGTCACCGCAAGTCTGTGACTTGGGGTAGTCAGATTATTTGCGTTTCGTATATTGTAATTGAGGGGGTCAATGCAATAAGTGGACAAGTCCATTTGCAAAAAATTATGTTCCAGCTTCCGACATGTCGTATTATCAGCGTATTGCTGACCTACTACAAAAACAATCCAATATGATAATAAAAAAACGTCATGCGTCAGTTTCTTGTTTCGTCAATAATAGAATGAAGTATTTTGCGTTTTTGTTGTATTTGCTTTTTATCAATAAACCAAAAAATTGTAATATTTGGTTTATTTTATTACTCCCATCATTGTATTTTTTTCGAATTAGGTACTTAGCAAAAATTGGACGTGCCCAACATAAACATTTTTTTTTTGAAAAAGTATAAACTGTAAAAGTATCGAACAAACACGAAAGTAAGCGTAAGTGCAATAGTAAGCGTAATGCTTGACAAAAAAATCTTTTAATAGACTGATAAAAGGTTTTTCTTCCCTCCTGAAAACTTTGTATAATTGGACTTGTCCACTTGCATTGATCCCTTCAATTGGAAAAATTAGAATTGTGGTTGTATTTCGATTTGTTGGAATTCATGTACATCAAATTATGCAATATTAATAAGCATGGCAAAGTTAATAATTCAAATTGTTGGAAATATGGCTTAGATGATTCTTTCATAGAAATTTTGGCGATGGTACGTACAACTCGTTTTTGGTGTATGAATAGATAATCACAATTTATTGCGGTTCCCCACGTCAATATCCTAGAAATCAATACTTTGAAACAGTGCATAATATGCGGTAATCGCCGCATCCGCACTAATTATGTCTCTTATCTGTCGAATGACCGAAGAAAGCCTGAGACATAAGTCATCCACATGCGTCTTCCAACTCACCCTGGAATCAATCTGAATATCCAAGTATTCAATGCTCTGGATGTCATGTTTGGTGTTTGTTGAAAATTGGACAGTGGTTGTTTTTGTCACGTTTGTTTGTAACTCATTTGCGACGAAAACTTGTATCATCAACAAAAAGTATCGTATGATATGAAGAGACTGCTGGTAAATCATTTATGTATAGCAAGAACAATATTGGGCCCAACACGCTACCTTGTGGTACCACCTTCCTAACTGTTAGCGTCTCACTGTCAGTCACCGCCGCTGAATACTCGCTGAGTTCTTCCCGAAAGATATGTGTATTTCGTGTGATACACAGTCGAAGGCTTTGCTCAGGTCAACAAACACATTCAATGTCTTAATACCGCCTTCGAAATTATCCACAAGCGTGTTCGTCAACTTCAGCAACGCATCCACAGTGCTACATCCTCTTCTAAATCCAAATTGACTGTTTCTTAATATCTTGTGTAGGCTGATGAAGGATATAAGTTGATTAAATATAATTCTTTCAAATATTTTTGAGAATACTGGTAATATTAAAATCGGTCTGTAATTTGAAATATCTTGACTTGCTCGGAAAAGTTCTCTTTGTTGTTGCACCACTAAATTGTGTGTTTAGTGTTTGGCAGTCACATTGACGTTCCATTGTTGGTTTTGGTCTGTTCGCTCTCCTAATAAATTAATGGTATTTGAGTACTACTTTTTTCTTTGACACAAGGAAATTACAGTTAGCAGCTTCTCAGATTATTTCTTGATGAACGATTGCATCGACGAACGATCGATCTTTTTGTGTTGACAATATTTTCTTATTTTAGTTTTAGTTTTGTTTGGCGTGAATTTTTAAACTGGGTTCTTAACATTTTTTACAAGCTTTTTTACAGAAACACCTTTAAATATGTCAATGTCTAGATTTCGTAAATTTATAGTGCAAATGTACATATAAACGCCGTAATTTATTTATATTTTTTTTCTTTTTATTATATCGTACAATTGTATTGACAGTAAAGTTAGTGATAGTGTGGTGTTGGAGAAGTTTTTCGAGTAGAACAACATTTGTATCGTCACCGTCTAATGGAAGCTACATTGGCAGCTATATTTACCAATAAGTTATATTACTAAAAAGGGAAAATGCCTTTTGCACGGTAGTACGGAAGCTTGTCTAATTTACAACGCTTGGGAATAATGTTATACATATGTTTAATAAGGTCTACGTGAAAATTAGATATCCTTGCATTAAGTTTCATAGCACAACTTTCACAAAGATAGCCACAAACCACTAAAGCCACAGCTTACATGAATTAAAAGTAGTTCCCGGAATTCCACCCAAAAATTATAAGGTGGTTTTTAGATAATTTAGTATGTTTGTTACGTTACTAATGTCAACGTACATATACATAAAAAAGCGATTAGTAATACTAACCACGCGTAAATACGTAATTAAGCATGGCTCCTGTATTGAACAAAACAACAATATAATGTATGTAAGTATATTTGTATTAGGTATGTGGGAACAGTGGCAGTTTTGACATTATTTGTTAATATTAAAGTATTTTAAAATAACACAAACTAAATTTAAGTTAAAGATGAGGAATGGTTCTCTTTTGTATTAGTTAATCCACTAATAATATTGACGTGATATTTTAACGTAATATATTATGTAGTAGTAATGTAAACGAAGTTTCTAATCGTTTTAATAATAATTGAGTAAATTAATATTACATTTAAATATTGAATATTAGGTCAGGATAAAGAATTAGAATAAAATTATTTTAGTCAATTAATTTCTTAGATTCGTAAGATATGTATGACCTTAATAACTTTGTGTCACAGGACCAGCTTACGTTAGCCGTATCTCAGTAACTAAGCAAGTTCCATATTTGCAAATTTGCAGAGTTATTTTCGGCATGGGGGCAAACTTTTAGAAAATATTAGTACATATTTTCTATTACCGGTTCCGTCGGAAGCACAATCAACTTCATTTTTTTTAATGGATTACTCAATTTTTCTTCAAACAATTGAATTCAGCAACAAATTTGGCGTATAGATCATTTATTTCGACTGGTGTAAACATTACCGTTTTATAGCTAACTTGATTTTTATGAAAATTTTATCAAATGCATAGTAGTACTTAGTGACGTATTTCTTCGGTATGCAGCAGAGTTGGTGAATGATTATTGGAAGTTAGACAGCTACTAAGATGGGCTATTGAAAATGATTGTCACTTGTGTGCAAATACTATACAGGGTGTTAGTATTTACGAGACCTAATATGTTAAATTTCAAATACTAATAACTTCGTAATTTTAAATGGAACACCCTGTATATTTTTGTCGCAAATGGTAGAAAATTAAATTCTTCATCAAATGATATTACATTTCCCTATACCTAAAATGAATATTTTAGGAGCTATTCGAAAATTATGCGAATGTATTCAGAAACTTCGTGTGAGCGCTAAAGCTGGCTATGAAAATTCGTCACAGTTTTAGTGTAACCATAGCGTAATGTCTAATTTTCTAATGACAGTTCGATAGCGTGTTAATAAAGAAATAAAAAACAAATATATTTTTCGAGTAAAGAAGAAACAAAATAGTAAAATTTGTTTTGTAGCTAAGATAACATTAAGAAAAACTATGTTAAGAATGAATAAATAAGGTATTAAAAAGTACTAAATTATTTTAAATTTTGTTCACAAATTAGCCCCATTCAGTTCCAAACATTCATTAATTCGTTCTGCACTTAATTACTAGTGACCTTTTGTATTTGCGCTTCTGTTAATGAATTAAGTGCTACTTGTGTTCTTTCTTTTGTTTCCTCTGCATTTATCACCGGATTACTGTAAACTTTGTCCTTAACATAGCCCCAAAGGAAAAAATCCATAGGGGTCAAGTCTGATGACCGTGGAGACCACAAGTATGGACCCGCGTTTATGGGTGGAATTGGCCTGTCCGGTTATCTTTGTCGAAATAAAGCGCATGTTCGACTTAAAAATTTTCCGGACTCTCCATGAATCATCAATAAATTCTGGTAATCCTGATTTGTCAATCCCAAACGTGACATTTTCGTATACTAGATTAGGAACTGTGTGATATACTACAAAGTTTATTAACATGCTATCGAACTGTCATTTAAAATTAGACATTACGCTAAAACTGTGATGAATTTTCATTGCCAGCTTCTGCGCTCACACGAAGTTTCTGAATACATTCACATAATTTGCGAATAGCTCCTAAAATATTCATTTTAGGTATAGGGAAATGTAATATCATTTGATGAAGAATTTAATTTTCTACCGTTTGCGACAAAAATATATAAGGTGTTACATTTAAAATTACGAAGTTATTAGTGTTTGAAGTTTAACATATTAGGTCGGTAAATACTAACACCCTGTATAGTATTTGCACACAAGTGACAATCATTTTCAATAGCCCATCTTAGTAGCTGTCTAACTTCCAATAATCATTCACCAACTCTGCTGCATACCGAAGAAATACGTCACTAAGTACTACTATGCATTTGATAAAGTTTCCATAAAAATCAAGTTAGCTATAAAACGGAAATGTTTACACCAGTCGAAATAAATGATCTATATGCCAAATTTGTTGCTGAATTCAATTGTTTGAAAAAAAATTGGGTAGGTAATCCATTTAAAAAAATTAAGTTGATTGTGCTTCCGGCGAAACCGGAAATAGAAAATATGTACTAATATTTTCTAAATGTTTGCCCCCATTATTATTATAACTAAGCAATAAATAAAATTAAATACGATTGTTTTATTGCTTACTATTTTATTAATAATTGTAATAACAATTTCGTAGATAATAGGAGCCAATAATAATACAGAAGTTAACAAAACTGGTAAAAATTGTATAAAATATATACAACATATTTTCTATCGCAAAGTTTATGTGATAATGAACATTCGAGAGCATGAAAAGTTTGGAATTTTGTAAATATACTAATTTAATGCGTAACAATGTACTCATGAATTGTATTTACATATATGCTCTATTCAAAATCTGAAGTGGTATTTACAAAATATGTTAGTAGTTATTATTATTGAATCTTATTGGATTAGACAATTCTAAATTAAATTTAAATTATGGGGAAATGTGAAAAATGTTGAATTCGTAAAATTTTTGTGTATAATTGCATAGAACAATGCTGACAGCTTTAGAAAAAGAAACTGCAACTAAAGATGTATGACTGCAACATTAAAGCTTCATGTCAAAGATACAACTATCACAAATGGAGTAAACATTATATGGAAACGTGAATTGGTTATTACTAGGGCTGTCGGGAACCGTCTTTTTCAGGAACCGGGTACCCGTCGAGCGTACTACCCGGTTCCGGGTAACCCGGGTACCCGGTTCTAGAGTCGGATACCCGGGTATCCGGAACAGGATACTCGGGTACCCGGAACCGGATACTCGGGTACCCGAAACACCGGGTATTCAACTATTTCGTTCTAGAACCGTTTTCGGGTGGCCGAGTACTTGCTTCTACGACGGGTACCCCTTTGCGAAAATATATCTATGTACACAGCAATATAGTGTGCAAGTAAATAGAGACTACAAAATTGCTGTTTGGAAAGCAATATAAAATAAAATAACGTAACATATTTTATTATAGGCTTATTGTAATAATTTTAAAAATAACTTAATCCGAAACTTAAATGCAATTTTTAATTTTAAATAAAATTTAATGAAAATCAATATACCAACCCAAAAATAATTAAAACTTATATTTTAAAGAAAACCGGTTAAATGAACGAATCGAAATTTGGTGGCATTTTCCCATCGAAATATCTAAAAAAAAACGTGAACGTTGTAATTTATTAAACAATGGCCGCGTTCGTCACACACAATCGCTAGGCAACTGTTGGCAATAATTCTGGTGAACGTTGACTTATGTCATTTTATGCTGCAAACGTGTTTAGCAAGCGGTCGTCATTTTTGCAAGCGTAAAAAAATTATGCTTATTGCTGCAAACGGTAATCAGTATTTGAAATTATGGCGGTAGCATAGATCGGTCACCAGATACCTATACAACTGTCAACATGTTCGTCAATCTAATCGCAAAACACGTTTGTCTGCTGTGGTCTGACGAACGCGGCCAATGTCGGAACCGGAACCGGATACTCAAAAACCCGTACCCGGAACCGACTACTTAAAAACGGGTACCCGGAATCGGATACTTGAAAACGGGTACCCGGAACCGGGTACCCGGGTAGACCCGACGTTAAGAATTTCGGGTACCCGGGTACCCGGGTATCCGGAACCGGGTACCCGGATCCGAGCGACAGCCCTAGTTATTACTGTACGTGCTTGTAACTACAGTATAAGTACTTTATTTCTTAACACATAAATTATATATTATTGAATATCAAATGCATATTTTAGAGATTCTGTGTATATTTCGATTAGCAGTGTGTATATTAGCACATCTTATCTTCCTGTGGGTGTTTCTCATTATGAAGTTTAGTAACCAGATTTGACTAATACAGAGAATTTATCTTGAAACATTTTAAAAGATTTAAATATATACTTTAGTATAGATAAATTGTTAATGATAGGAAATTCTAAAATCATGATAGGCAACGTCAATGTATCATTAAAAATACGCTTAGAGTTTTTAGCTGTCGATGAGCAAGCAAAAAGATTTCAAGATCATATCAGCTCACCACTGATGGACTAGTGCAAAGCCTGGATAGATTTGACAAAAAGTCAAAAGACAAAAACAACTGAAGATCTTATGGTAGGGATAGAAAAATTTAGCGTTATAATCATTAGAGAATACACAAATTCTTGAAACCAGTAATTGTCAAACTGGCAGCAGGCAGAGAAGAGATTTGGAGAAAATACAAGTAAACAAAGACACTAAAAAGCTAGGTCAAAAAGATGAGTTATACATATGGGAATTTATGCATAAGAAACCCAGCAGCATATAAAATAGATTTTCTTCTGGAGGGCTACAAAGCTACAAGGAAGCCGTAAAATTAATTCTTTTTAACAAAAAAAAATTTATAACGGATTTTGAACTAAAAATAATTTACAGACAGATTCTTTTTAAAGAATTCAAAATGATAAGTCGTTTTAATATATCTTTTGCACTGCACTATACATCAAGCCTGCTGCTACATAGCAGGTTCTGATGCAGATAGACTGCAGAAAATATGTATAAAGTTGAAAATAAGGGGGTTGTATGTATGTGTGTACATACATATCCAATTCCGAGACACATAGTGTCATAGTGTTATAATAGTCTCTGATATTCACTTGTCATACTGAAAAATTTTAGATGGCACTAGGAACTGTGTAATTGAAAAGCTCGTCCTTTCTTCTATTCAGTTATGTGAGAAATTTAAATTATTGATGTAGTGCCTTTTACTGGACTCGTATGTAAGTTATGTTGACAACTAATTATGCGTTTCGTAATAAACAAAAAAATGAAGAACAATAGAAATAGAAATAGAATAGAAATAGAAATACCTTTATTATTGCAATATTTTCAATACAAGGAAGAAAAAAAATGCAAAAGTCAAATTAGAAATAATTTCAAAAACGTACATTTGAGGTTAAGAATTCTTCTATATTGTATGGCTCAATCTCCAGTAATAGTTTGTATAAATATTTTTTAAATACAGATAAGTTCGCAACAGTTTTTATATGTGGTGGTAACTTATTAAAGAATCTTAGACAATTATATTGCAAATTGTTCTCACTTAAGGTGAGTCGATGTTTAGGGTAGCGATAATCGGTTTTAAAACTTGTAGAATAATGGTGTTCTAATTCACTGTCCTCGAATAAGTTTCTGTTTTTAAACAAAAACGTAAGCAATTCAAATATATAAATACCATACACCGTTAAAATATTATTTAGTTTGAAGAGTCCTCTGCAAGACTGATTGTAATCGAGTTTATTGATTACACGTAAAATCTTTTTTTGTATCAAAAAAACTCTGTTTAGGCCCGTACCACCGCCCCAAACAATTATCCCATATTTTATGCTTGAGTAGCAGCAACCATAATACATAATGCGAAGGACATGTGGACTTACTATATCTCTAAGACGACGTATTGCAAAGCAGTAACTACTTAGCTTTTTACATACTACATTGGCGTGGTCGTTCCATTTTAAGGTTTCGTCGACTGTAAGGCCCAGCAGCCTAACGGAAGTGCGAACTGGATACTCGCAGTTATTAATATTCACGACTTCTGGAAAGGTTTGAAATTTGTTGCATTTGAAGAATATTACATTTGACTTATCATGGTTAATCTTAAGATTGCTGCAATAATGTTCAAAACCTCTTCCAGCCACTTCCTAGACATAATATAGACGTTATTGTCAAAGCATTAACTAAACATTTTTGAGGAATCTTACACATTTCAAGAAAATAATCTAATGGCAATAAATCTGGCGATTTCGCAAACCATTTCATTTTTATTTTTTGAAGAATTTTAAACATTTTGCACCTGTTCTCTCGATATAACACGGTCTTTTTAAGTTGTAGCCGAAATTTCCATCATACACACACCTAATTCCAAAAGCCATAATTATACCTACTTATTCTATTCCAAACCTTTTGAAGGAAGTTTGTATTTTGCTTTTTCGTTTCGATAATCTTTTCATAAACTTAGTATTCCACCACAATCTTGATCACTTAGTTCTTTCATATGGTTCAACGTGTAGGCAGGATATTTGTTACCAAGTTGTTGATACCAAGTATCCAACCATAATCAAAATGGTAATTAGTGTCTTCTTTATGCAAAATATGGCGATAGTAATGTTTGAAAAGTCTTAAACATGACGTGTTATAATGCAATGGTAATTCAATAATTTGGACACAATTTCATTTCCTCATAAATAAATGGAATAAATGACGACATAAAGATGCAGAATAATTATTAAAAATTAATTTCTATATTGAAATACGTAATAGCACATTTTTATTGCCAAAACATCATTGTTTATCTGATGTTAACTCACTTGGTGTTATGTGTACGTTAATGATTTCGTGACATTTAAACGTATAGCTCGGTTACTAACTAATTTCAACTGAGCTTTTACGTAATAGTTTTTACTAGAATATTTTTTAATTTGGTTTTCTCATTAATTATACACTGCCTATCTTATTTCATAAGAAAACAATCACTATTTTATCATTTTATAACATTTTGCATGCATTTCAGTAACTGTATCCTTCTGTTTTTATATTAATTGTAAACCCGAGTACCTACAGCATTATCTGCGGTTTATATTAACGAGTTCTTTATCAGAAATATTAATGTTATAGTCTCTGTTGTTTCAATATGGAATAAGTTATAAGCTTGGAGATAAATTACTGTAGATATTACATTATGTTGTGCAGTTTTGTAGTATTATAAGTATTATTCATAGATTCCTAAATTTTGTTGTTCCAGAAACACAAAAATTTCAACTCAATAAATACCAACTGCTAGTTAAGTAAATAAGATTATGTATTAATATTATTTCTGTATAATGTCAACATGTTTCGTACTTGTCAAAATATATAAAATGTTGTTTATTATTATCTACGTACTAAAATTTATTTGAATACCTATATTATATACATACATCTAGAAAATTGTGAAAAATATCCTGAAACACGTAAGAAGTATTATCGAGAGGCAACTTTTGATACAAAAATTGGCTCACCTACTTAAACACCCTATCCCCTGGAGCTACTCCTTCAAAAATCGTACATCGACAGGGGTGTCGAGTAATACTTTTTCTTTTGAAACGCTACATTTTGACGTTTAGCTTTTTTTAACTGATCGATTTGTCTTTAATATTCGTTTTTATTTTTAATTTTAGGAGTATCTGAGCAAAACCCTATAGTTAAAATGCACTAAAATGCACACAAAGATGTCTTATTTTTATTTTTACAGTTATTTAAAAATTTAAATATTTATGAAAGAAGAATCAATGTGAGTGATCGAAATGTTGTCCGCAGTAATCTTGTGACGAAGTTCTTCCAAATTTTCAGGTTGAGGGGTAAGTACGCTGGCCATTCTATAGGTCCTCTTCGTCGCATCCATTTATGCGGAAATACATTGCTTAACAATTGCCGTACTGGAAGAATACAGTGAGAAGGAGCTTCATCGTGTTGAAAATTTAATTCTATTCTCATCAAGTAGGAGATTGCCAGTTATATTTACTTGATTGTCAAGAGAGTCAGTAATCAAACGATGAATAGTATTTTCTAGCATATCCGCATATGCTTCGCCATTTAAATGTTCATTAAAAAGCAGTGGCGCAATTACTTGGTTCCCCATACATTACTTTTTTCGGGGTACCGGGTACGTCCTTCTACAAACAGATGAGGGTTTGCGTTACTCCAATATCTCCAGTTATGTTTATTTAGAAATCCTTGCAAATAAAAAGTACCTACATTCATCACTGAAACATAATATATTTCCTACAAAAGCATTACTATTATTAATCATGGATGTAATCTGTTCACAAAACTCTATCCTTCTGTCAAAATCGTCTTCGCTTAGTTCTTGACATATTTTCATTTTATAAGGATGGAATTTATGAAGTTTTGTAATTTTAAAAACGGAACCCAAAGAAATTCCAGTTGTTGCAGAAATATGGCGTAATAAAGTACGAGGATTTCTACCCAAATGATCCAACACTTCCACTTGAGCAACTTCATTTAAAACTTTGGGCTTCTTATGTTCTATATTCGCAACAGACCCAGTTTGTGTAAATTTATGAATAAGATTTAAGACATATACAGTGTGGTCATAAAGTTTGGAACCAAGCTTATAACCGCATTATTTTACATTTCTAGGAAAAACGCTCGGACAGGTAAATTTTGTTTTTT
>SMLS01057814.1:0-12880 GCA_004785975.1 Popillia japonica
ACGACCATAAGCACTTTTTTTCGTTTTTCTCGAAAACGAATAAAAATAAGAAAATTTTACAAGAGACATAATTTGATCGCTTTTGAATACTCTATCGAATATAAACTATTTCGTGTCTCTACTACAGACAGCAAAAAAAATTATGTTAATTTTCTTAATGGTCATGCGTATTTCATTCACTTCCGCTATTGGTATTTTCTTGAAATTTTCTCAAACCATTCGCCCAATAATACTAACTAATCATGCCAAATCTTATAAAAATCGCATCAGCCGTTTTGAATTTATATTAAAAAAACAATTTCAAAATTTTAACTTCAAGGCCGTATAGCGCCCAAACTAAGCGACTTTGGACTAAGGTAAGTTTACTTAAATCGCCTTATTTTGGTCTAAGGAATATGTGGTAGGCGTGTGTAAAGACCTTTTACAGACACCCTGGTTTTAGCTACCTGATATGAAAAACTTCTCTCATACATAGCAGTTCTATGAATGGGTGTAGTTAATAAACCTCTGCTCCGGATGTTCACATTATGCACATCTATTCGGAAGGGTATTTTTTGTAATAAGTACTGAGGACATTGAAAAAGAGATAGACTATGCAATTCTCGTCTGTTCCGCATATTCAACGAATTTAACTCGTTGATCTTAGCTGAAACATGCTGCCATTTACGCAACCCGTAGATCATGCGAACACAGTTATTCTGCACAAGCTGGATTTTATTACTTGTAACCTTGTCTATGCAAGGTCCATACACTACATCACAGAAATTAAACTGTGAAAGCACTAGTGCCTCTGCTAGCATTGCTCTGAACCTTCGATTCAAAAAGTCACGATTCGAGTACAGTACTTTTAAGGCAGAGTAAGATGTTCTTATACGGGAATCTATGTGCTGTTTAAATCTCAGAAGAATATCGAGATGTAATCCTAGGTTACATTTAATGTCCACCAATGACAAATTGCTACCATTTATTTTTATATCTAAGTGACACTTGGCTGCTTCTCGCAGAGTCTCACTACCGAACAACATGACCGCAGATTTAGCAGGATTAATTTTAAGAGAATGTAAATTGCAATACTTGACCAGCGAATCCAAGTCCTCGTTAACGCGATAGTTCGCCATGGACGCATCATCAACATTAAAAGAATAAAATAACTGCGTGTCGTCCGCATATAGTTATGGCATTTACAAAATTTGAAACATTTATTAATGTTACATAAATACAAGGTAAATAATAAAGGCCCCAAAATTGAGCCTTGGGGAACCCCGCAAGTCAAGGAAAGCTCAGACGAAACCCTACCATGTAGAGACACATACTGCATTCTGCCGCGTAAGTAATTTTCAAGTAAACCCATTGCTGAAGGAGAGAACCCAAAATAGGCAAGAATATGCAATGGTGTGCCATGATTAATAGTATCAAATGCTTTTGAAAAATCTAATAGGATGAGGATAGTTAGTTTAGGGTTATCCGTGGCTGAAAGAATCTCATCAACGATGTGAAGAAGAGCTGTGTGACATCCATGGCGTGGCCTAAAACCTGATTGATTCGCAGGTATAAGATGGTGGATCTCTAAATACGAACGCATCTGTTGCTCCAATACCTTTTCCAAAATCTTCGAAAGGCAAGGCAAAATACTGATCGGTCTGAGATCACCATAGCCAGAAACCATTCCAGCTTTAGGAATTGGTGTTACCTTGGCAACCTTCCAAACATGTGGAGCCTTACAGGAATCTATGCAGTAATTAATTAAATGACAAATATACGGGGCTATTTACGGGCACATCAGCTGTAACATCTTAACATTAATTTCATCACAACCAATAGCCATGGACTTTATATTAAAAATTATATGTAAAATATCGGTATCAGTTACCTGTGAAAACTCAAATAACTCCGGTAAATTAAGTCGAAAATTATTTTTCATTGTTGAGTGTGTCCATTTCGTTGAGCTGATACTACAGAGAGCCCTGATTCTGTTGAGATCTCTCTTATTAAGGTACAGTAGGAATTTTGCCTTAGTGGTCCAGAAAGTAATTAACTTTTTCCATTTTTTTAGTTTTGAAGTATTGGTCCATTGCCAGGTTTGGCAAGACATTCCGCAATCTCATTAGGTTACCTTTCCTAGTATCCTGGTATCCATCTCAGAGCAAACTGTGTTTCTTTAGGAGAGCACTTTGAATATGAAAAGACAGTCCAATTCAAGTGCAAACATCCTTAACTAGAATCTTTACTTCTACTTGACTGTCTGAGAAAATGTATACACATTCTCCCTGGTAGTGATACGTTTGAGCACATTATTCCAAGGCACATATTTCTGCTGGAAAACCGGTGAGACTTCCACCTAGCTCCAGAAAGATTTTACCGGCTGGGTCATAGATATTAGCGTAGTTATTAGCATGTTTGGCTCAGTACCTTCCATATTTCTACGATACATTTAATAATTAAATTTCTTTTTGGGTAATTTACGTGAACCATTATGGGTTTGCCTGATTATAGATTTAAACATAGAAAACTTGTGAATGATGCATATGTTGACTTGCCTAGTCGACTTCGAACCAGTTATAAAAATAATAAAACTAATTAGATTTTGGAATCGTAATTAATTAGATCATCTTCATCCTATAATACAGCCCATTCCAAATAAATTGGATAAGGATAGTCGAGGTGGCTAAATCTGTCTAGCCAACGTAATTCTGATCATATATCATATCTTGCATCTTTATCCTAGCAGACAACACACCCATTTCTGCTTCCTTCTTCGATTAGTCGTCGTTCAGTTGTGTTGGCAATACTAAGATCGGATTGTTGCCAAACAACCTTCCAAAAATGCGCTACCGTCTTCACGTTTCATGATTGGTCTTTTAACAGTTTTTTTGCAAATTTATCATCGAGCGTTTTTGACAACTATGCAATGGGGAAAATAAATAACTTCGTCATTTCAGACCACAGAATCCAGGACATGTTAAAAGTCATCATAATGATTTACATATTTTCATTTAGATAATATTAACACCTTTTATTTTCAGATAGGTAGTCAATTGTCTCTTATAAAATTTTACACACATTTGACTTGTATGTAAATTCAAATAAAAAAGGACTCGATTTCATATTCGCCCTGGAATTTTTCAACAGTAGCCTCTTTCGTGTGGATTCACATCTGGCGTGAACCGAATAAATCTACACATATGATTTAAATATATTTCTGATTCAACCCCACAGTCATGTTATGTAAAATAAAACTAAAGAAATTCAATATTACTTCGCTTAACGCATTGGAAAAGTAATATTTCGTTTACCCCAAATAATTTAAGAGGTTACTGCTCACTACTCGCCTCAAATCAGTGCAATATTCACTTCAAATAAAATAGAGCCTTAGCGCAAGGATTTAAGTATTAATAATTTCAATACATGCCTCACACTTATACACTTGCCCTTTCCCATCTTCTACTAGCGGTGCTGAAAAACAGGTTCCAAGATGGAACCCTGCATTGGTACAATTTTGTGCATAAGATATATCAATTTTAGGATAAGACCATTAGAGGCTACATCTCATAATATTGATAGATTCGGAAATTGCGGTGAATATGTAGAAGAAATTATGCAACTTGAAATGGGGAAGGCGCTATTTGAGCGACTAGGATAACGACCAACATACACTATTTTATTGAAGAAAAGCATACAAATGATGATTTGTGATAGAGGAATTCTAAGTAAGAGAACCAATTATAACGATATACCAACTAACCAGTTCAAAGCCTAAGTCTTTAGCCGGTATCAAAGTAATGGTTTGAATTTTGAAGATTTGTTGCTCGTTAGCACTTTTAAGGAACTATATTCTGGAAAGTTAAGTTGGTGCGTTAACGACGCTTTAGTAGCCTAATTGAAGATACAAGATCAAGATGTCTAGTAGTCCTAAACTGAAACCATTCGCAGTTGATAATTGACCAACAACTACAGTTTCGAAATCCAAACACAGAAGAAACTTATCTTCACTTGGTTGGTTTCCCCAAAATTTTCATTTTGCCCTCATTTCCATGTTGATGTTTGACATTTAAAGAATTTGAAAAAACCCTAGTCGGATAAATTCAAATATTTGTGCGTAGCCTATAACGAAATACAGAAAACAGATAATCTATTATTAACTATCTGCATTTTCCTTATTTTTATGAACTTTTAAAGTAATGTGTACCTTTCTAAACTGTAACCGTCTTAGGAGACCACACAGCAACTCCAAACGCTTACTTCTATACTTAAAGTACATAATAAACAAACTCAAATTCTTAAATAGTATTTGTCTGATCGATTGCAGATGTTTGAATGCTTGCCAGTATCCCAAAAAAACACAATTCTCCAGTCTTAGCAAATTGGGTGAATAAAGAGGCAGATGAACTACTGAGATGTTTGGACTAGGTGTAAGCTTGTTTATTGAGATTATGTTGTTGCGCAGCTTTCGGGCGAAAGAGTTGATCAAGTGTTTAGTCTTGAGATACAGATTCTTTGTGAATATTTTCAGGGCTGCCAACAAAGCAAATAATCAAGTATTCAGTCTTCAAGTTATGACTTTTTGCATAGGTTTTATGGAATCATTTTTGTGCACATTTTATTTATCTTCAATTAATTGGCCAGAATTTGGGGAAGGATTACGCAACTTAGAATTTCTTTCGTTGTAATTTTACCTATTACGTACATTTTTTTATCAATACAGTTAAAGTACCACTGAAATTACAAACAAAGAGAAGGCAGAGCTCACTTGATATTGAAATACTATTTTGGGAACTAAATTAAAAACACACACAAAAGAATACGTAATCGCGTAATGGTGATAAATATCAAAAATTGACATAGCTATTCAGTTTTATAGCGAAAAAGTCAATTTCAACGTGTCAGCAGATGTTTTGAGAAGGCAATTGTACTTTTAAATTCTGAAGCATTTTGTTTCGAATTCATATTATTGGCTATATCAATATTTTATTCTCAATAATCGATACAAGGTTGCGAAAAATTCCTTTTTATACTTACTTTGTTAGTGTACAGTGGGTTGATTTAGAATCGACTCAAACCGCCATAAAACTCGATAAAAGTATGCTTTACAGCGATATCCGAATACGAAGCAGTAATGATATAGTCAACTATATGTAAATTACTATTTATAGATGCAATATATGTATTTTTGTATCAAATCGAGTTTCATATGCAGGTACACAATTATGCTTAATGCAAGGGATCATTTATATATTCCTAAATTGATAATTTTGTAATGCGATCTTATCATGTTTTTAAATAAATAAATATGGTTAAATCGCTATCGCCTACATTTTCACAATATTTCTAAGTATTAATGTAATTAAAAATTGTATGAGAAAGGATTTTTGTATAATTTGAGTTTGATATGCAACTACACAATTACATTTAATGCAAGCGATCATTTATATATTCCTAAATTACCAATTTTATAATGCGATCATGTTTTGAATTAAATAAATATGGTTAAATCGCTATCGCCTACATGTTCACTATATTTCTAAGTATTAATGTAATTAAAAATTGTATGAATAAGGATTTTTGCATAATTTGAGTTTCATATGCAACTACACAATTATGCTTAATGCAATGGATCATTTATATATTCCTAAATTGATATTTTTGTAATGCGATCTTTTCATGTTTTGAAATAAATAAATATGGTTAAATCGCTATCGCCTACATTTTCACTATATTTCTAAGTATTAATGTAATTAAAAATTGTATGATTAAGGCTTTTTGTATAATTTGAGTTTCATTCACAATTATATTTAATGCAAGGGATCATTTATATGTTCTTAACCCGATAATTCGTTAATGCGATTTTAACATACATATAGTTAAATCACAAGCACATACAATTTCTCTATTTTTCAAAGTATTTATACCATTAAACAATTGTATGAGTAAGGATTTTCGTATTGTTTGAGTTTCATATGAAACTACACAATAAATTTGTATTAATTTGTTTGTAGTTTGACTGTCTTTTTGTTTACCTTCCTTATTATTTGAAATAAATTATTATTTGTTTACTGTGTGTTAATTAAAATTAGAATAAAATCAGGCTTTTTTAACGAAACAAACTTAAGGTGAACATAGATTCCTGTCTAATAACTGCTTTGATAAATAATTTTTCTTATGGTTCTAAAATTAATTTGTACCCTATTATTAAAATCAGCTAAGTTAGGAGAAATACAATAATTATTTTATTTGTCTTTATGTGTTATTAATGGATGCTGGCAAACGCTATTACTATGTAATAATACAGATATTAAAAGTATCTGAAATCGAGTATACATATATTTCTGTAGCTATTTTAAATGTATGCGTACCAGTTCATAAGCAAATCGCTTTATTACTACAAACATCCAGTTAAATGTAGAAAGTTTTTGTGTGCGCCGTTAAATCCATGTCGCTTGTCGGGTGAGTCGGTTCTAAATCAACCCAGTGTACATATATCAATATATAATAGTGGGGAATTTTTCAATAATATTACTTAAAGTTAACTTTTTGCGATAAATATTCGGCATAACAACATGTGGTAATATTTCAGTACAGAGCCGATTATAGCAAATTTGTTTACTTTGCGCGAAAATGACAGATGTGTAAAGATATTTTTATAAATTTATTTGGTAATGCTTAAACAGTCATATGTCTTTTTATGGCATGGGCTCCATATAATTATATTCACACATATGCACATACATATACATATAGGTAACACCGCTTCAATTACCAATGTAACAGAATAAAATTTTAGTAATACATTTTACTTTAGATTTATACTCTGTTTTTTATTAAGGGGAGTAAATTGTAAAATCCCCATCACATTAGGCCAATTAACCTGACAGCTAATTTGGCGGTAAATTTAAACGATCCGTCCCCGGATGCAGTTGACAAGAGGAAAAAAATCTTTATTATTGATTTTGCGGCAAAAAGTCATTATTTAGAAAAAGTTCTGGTTGTTGAGTAAATAAGTTAAGAATCGAAAAATTTAAGATTAAATATACAGAATGTTCACAAATTAAGATAACATGAAAATGCTTCAACAGAAGAGTATCATTTATTGCATGATTCATGGTTTAAGTACAAGTCTCAAATAAACATGTTGATTCAAATTCTCTCGAATAAAATATGGTCCAACGATTGGATCGCAAAAAATTCCGCACTAAACATTTGCTCTTTTATAACATTGACTTTATTTTTGAATGACGTAGTTTGGATTATGAAAAGCCCCAATAGCGAGTGTCTTGTGATGAAACGCGACCTTTGGTGCAGAAGGTTGCTTCATCAGTAAAAAATATAATTGTATGAAAACATGTATCTGCCAGGTAATTCTCACCAACCCAAACACAAAAATCTAATCGCTTCTCTTCATCTCCGTTTTCAAGTGTATGTCGGAACTGTGGTTTAAACGACCGAACTTTGTCTTCTTTATAAACTCTCTGCAAATGAGTTTTACTAATATGTGTCTCGTCTAGTATTTGTGATCGTTTCCGTCAAGATAATGTTGGTTTTTTTATCATTGAGTCTATTGCCAAAAGTGTAGCCTTATCATCTTCATCGTATTTTTTCCTGGGTTTCTTAAAATTTACTACAGATCCAGTTAAATCAAATTTCTGCACCAATTTGCCCAGTGCTTCACGCGATACTTCAGTATTTGGGAATTTTTCGTGAAACATATCTATAGCATATCGATAAGATACGCTTCCAATTCCGTAACATTTAATCAAATAAATACGTTCTTCGATAGTTAACAATTTGCGTCCAACGAAGCATTCTTATGTTATCTTAATTTATGGACATTCTGTATATTTAATCTTAAATTTTTCGATGGTTAACTTATCTACTCAACAAGCAGAACTTTTTCTAAAGAATGATTTTTTGTCTTAAAATCAATCAACTACAATAATGATATTATATTCTAAATACATAATTCAACAGTTCTTCAACAGGATCACTATCATTGTCATTTATAACTGTTGCTTGGCTCCACCATATTATTTTGCCTTCATCTTGAATCACATGTTCTACACATTTTGTCCACGTTTCTGAGAGTTTATTTTTTGCAGCTATGTACTTCATTTTTTATTTGCGCCCAAACTAATTCAATAGGATTCAATTCACATTAGTAGAGAGGTAATGTAAGTACAATTTTATTAGTCTGTTTGCCATTTCGTCCATTGCGCATACATTGTAACCTTCTTTGTGATTATTTATTATTTCCAACAACTCTAATCGTACCATGGAGGGATCAAATGATATTTGTTTTTGAAGCAACCATGCTTGCATTTCCGCTTTTGCATTAAAGTTGTTGGTATTTTTTCCCTTTTTCTGCTACGGTAAGATGCATTATTCACTACAATAACACTATTATAAGGTAATTTCTTCAAAATATTATTGGACCACTCCTCAAAAACACTTGCATCCATTTCATCGTGCTAATCGACTGTTTTTCTTTCTTCAATTAGTAGTAACCCATCATCAACAAAACCGTTTTTGGAACCAATGTGTAAAATAATTAAGCGTCTTCCTTTACCAGTAGGATTTTTGAGACCAGTAGTTACACCATCTGTAAATGCTTGTCTGCTTGTTGTAACATTAACATCTACCCACATTTTTGCTCTTGTGTGCCCTTAATTCTTAATTCGTTTAAATAATAGATTGGGCGTTGCTCATTTCTATATTTTGATATTGAAGATAAATATTTTTGTCTCCACAAAACAATGTCATCACCTCCGAAGAGTAAACTTTTACGATTACGTTTTAAATATCTATAAATAGAGGTAAATCGCTTCGGGAAGACACCAATCTGCGCGAGTGAATCGAGCAACAAGAATATTAACGGCCTGAAAAACATCAGTCCCCTAGCGTTCACATCGGCGCGCTCATTTAAAATTTGAATTTTGTACCATATAAGCTGTTCTTGTATTGTAATTAACCATACAAAGATGGGTAAAGTTATTTACACATGAATTGCCAGAATATACAATAAGCTTCTAAGTCTTCTAATATGTACTTATTCATTTCGATTTACAATAGCTTAATTACAAAATGATGTACTTAATGCAGGCGTTTGTCTAATTTCAGAGAATTAGTTTGTAAATCGGCTATTATTTAGTTAATTACATATATGATAATCTACAGAGCATTTTATTTATTTATTTATAATATAATTACATTATTTTACAATGACAAAAGAAAATAATATAAACTCATCTTTAAAATTAACGCACCACACAAACAGTTCTATATAATGTTTACAAAAGTGTTTGGTTAGTGAATTATTATTATTATTATATCGTTAAGGGCAATTGAATTAGAGATACCACTCATTGATTTATCAACTACATTTTTAATAGAACTTTACAAATAAAAATAAGAAAGAAGATCTATAAATAAAATTAATCCTCATCTGAAGAAAAATCAAAAATATCGTCCTCTGTATCACTGTTAAAATTTATAGTAAATTCTTCGCACTACTGGTCCATAATATGTTCTTTTCTAACGTATTCACTTTCAACATTTTCAACGTGTTTGCAAACACTGGACCAGTCATCCGGTGTAATTTTCGCAAATTCTTCAATTGCCAGTTCCTGCACATCACATAACTGATTTTGTTTTCAAATACAGTAGTACCTCCATATCCGCGGGGGTTTGGTTCTGTGGTCTTCCGCGGATACTGAAAACCGCGGATAGTAGCAAACGCTTGATTTTCGAATAGAATATGAAATATGATGCAAAGTTTGCAAAGCATTGATGAAATCATTGTGTAAATGATTCGAAAGGCGTAACCCACGCCTTTCGATTTCATTGCTAACACACAGGCAGGTAAGCTTTATCTTTGTATTTAAGAGCACGTGGATTCTGTGATCGGTAAGCAAGTCCAGGTTTAATTATATGACCAACTGCATTGGTGCAAAATATCAAGGTAAGTCTATCCTTAATTGCTTTAAAGCCTGGTGCACTCTGCAGTTTTATGAATATAAGTCCGCTGAGGCATTTTTTTTCCACATAAGACTAGTCTCATTGCAGTTAAAAACTTGCTTAGCATGATAATTCTTCAAATATTCACTGGATCTCTTGGTGCCGAAGTAGAACTCTAGATCACTATCACCCACAGGACACCAAACACTTGGATAAACGCGTTGGCATTTATCCAAGTGTTTGGTGTCCTGTGGGTGATAGTGATCTAGAGTTTTATGATAATTCTTTTCTGCAATAATTTGTTTATATTTTCTGGAAACGAGGCAGCAGCTACATGATCAGCCGATGCAGATTCCCCTGTCATTTTCATATTTTTGAGATTAAACCGAGCTTTAAATCTATGCAGCCACGCCGTATTTGCTGTGAATGATTTTCCTTCCTCTTCAGTATAATCTTGGGTGTGCATATCTTCATATAAAACCAACGCCTTTTGTTGTAGCACGTTGCCATCCATAGGAATATGTTTTCTTGTCATATCTTCCACCCATAAATTTAAGGGATTTTCTACTTTAAGTAACACTACATTACGTATTGTGGTTGCAACTTTTGCAGCTTGGGGTGCACTAGAAAAATTAGTTCGGGGATGACTCTTATATACAATGATATATCGACAAATGCTCCTATAACTTTTAATAAGGCTCGAATGTCTTTATTGGTTTCTGTATTTATTGATATAACGCGTTTTCTGCTCTTCATAGGTAAATCGCGGATGACTGAAACCGCGGATACGGAGTCAGCGGATAACGGGGTACTACTGTATAACAAACGCCGAACAAATGCCTTCAACCCTACGTAATAACACTCAAACCGCACGATCCACACAGAATAAACGCTAGATGCTAACTGATGAATATTACGGTCAATATTGTTAGGACTGACCGTACATGCAAGAACTATCTCTCTTTCTCTCTTTTCGGGCGTACTTTTCTTTCTAAGTTCGAAAATCGTTTATGCGCCGGTGTCTTCCCAAAGCGATTTACCTCTACAAACTGTGTATTATATAAAGCACCCAAATAATTAGTATCCAAACTTACTTAAAATTAAGCATCTTCATGAATTTATACAAGGTTGGAGGTATATTTTGATCTTCCCTTATTTTCTTTAAAATTTTGTTTAATGTAGGAAGTTCTCCATTGTGAAAAAGCCATGTGTAATTCTTCTTATCATTTATCTAATACTATCGTCAACTGTAGGTAGCAGCGCCTTTCTTCCCACTTAGTTTAATGGTGGTAAAATTAGTCCTCTAGCTTTATATTCACCAATAATATGATAAACACTAGTTCTCGAAGTACCTATTGTTATTGTTATTAGTATTTTCTTGTAAATGTTCATTATAGTATAACTTGCTTTTCCTGTACAGATGGTTGCGATCCATAGTAGCACGTTTTCTTGGGGGCGATGTTGATAGTCCATTTGTATTAGGCGGAGGATCCATTTTTGCAAACAAATAGTTAAAAAAAATGATTTTCTTTTTTAAGTCTATATTTTGGCGGACTATATTCAATTCACTCCCCGTAATAAAAAACAGATTATAGTGCAAATAATCACTTCCCCACTGGAATGCAGTTCTACTATTATATTTCCGAAAGAAATGAAAAAGCAAAATTATGCGAAAATCTTTGCTTTAATGTATGTGCATACCACAAAGTGTACTTGTCTATATGGGGAATAGCTAGCAATATTTAAAATCGAACTAAAGTGGTTCAAATTTCCATTGGACGGGATTAAAAGCCCTTCGGCAAAGCTGCACACGTTCAAGTAATATATGTACCAGCCGCCATTTATTTAATTAGAACATTGCACTATGACCGCAGAGAAATTGAGATTTGTATTTAATTAAATCGAATGGATGGAATTGAACTAACTGTTCGTTTGTGTCGTGATTTTAGATGAAATGTTTGTAATATTGATTGCTTTAATAAAGCTGCTCATATTGCGCTATGCTATATACCATAAACATCCACCTATTACTTAATTATATTCTTGCAATTCTTGACGGCAGTCATTATTAAACCTGAAGCAGAATCAAGGTATTGTTTATCATGCTACAACATACAGTAAACACAAACAAACCGACAAAAAAAATTGTAATACATTAAATAAAAGTTATTATAAGAAAATCCCTTGTTTGAATGACATTTCGCTAAAACGCAATAAATGGGATTAAATATAAAAGGAGATAAGTAGGCTGTTTTCCTGTCGAATCGCAAGATCGATTGTTTTCCCAAGAAGAATAATGGATTTCCCAAATTTTTCCACGCAGAAATAATGTATGTAGAAAGCGATTACTTTAAAATATATTCCAGGAGTTTGAAGGCTAAATTCTGGCTGAAATATGCCCCACATTTGTCAGTTAGTTGGTAGCATTTCAAAACTAATTTTCATTCTGACACATTGGGGGTAGATGCGTGAGCGTAACAAGATATTTTGAATGTATGTATGTAGGTGTGAACACAACGGGTAACTGACAATTGAAAGTGAATTATTTTTGAGATAAAAACAATCAACATTGTATACACTACTGCTCAATCATTCAATCAATTCGGGCCCGTAGTATGTATAATACTCAACATTGTAATAAACGCCAAATTAGATGACGAGAGATAAGGATGCGTCATAGTCGTCAGGTCATAAAACAGTTCTTACAGAAAAGAAAATTGATAGAGCAGAGTCTCACTAAACTATTCCGACAATTATATCAACAATCAAGCCGATCATACAGTTCAGCACAACGAGCTGTCAAAAGAAAGTTACTTTTTCATCCAGTCAAGTTTCGCCGGTACAAGAATTATTACCATTAGATTAGATCACTATAGGCGATTGGAATATTGTCATTGATTCAATAACAATTCAATGGCTGATAACATGCTAAACA
>SMLS01057822.1:0-15164 GCA_004785975.1 Popillia japonica
AACTTTTTAAATTTAAAATTTCAGGAAAGTGGAGCCTAACTTCACACATGTCATACATAGTTTACTTTGCTTTACAAGTTTTGTTCACGAAGAATATAGGATCGAAATCTGAAAATTTGAAACAATCTTTGAATGAATCGGAAAAAAACACAAAAAGAAGGAATTTTGAGAGAAGGGAGATATGGCTAATTTTAGGAAGTCAACCTCTCTCCCAAAATTGTTATATGTCGTAATTTTTTGGATGCAAAAAATTGCTGGATACAAAACCTTTTCTGAGCGTGGGCACGAGCAATGTTACGACTTCAAGTGATGGATCTTCTTAATTATCTCTTTTATAGATTATTATTGGTGGCAATTATTTATGATAAAGGTTTAGTGTTGTCGAAGTTATCACCTCGGTAGCTCAAATAGAACTGAACTAAAGTTCGGGCTATCCACCCGCTTATATAGGCAAAATGTAGGAATGATCTAGAACTTCAGAACTAGAATGCAAACAAAAATGAATGAATGCACTGTGCCGTTTTAAAGAGCAACACAGTTTTATTCAGCTCCTCAGTAATGCTATTAGTTCTTTTGCCCAGTTTTTTATTGTCTGCAACTAGACTCAAACGCTGATATTAAATAAACTTTCTGCGAGAGTTGCATTTACATTATTAACGACTTCTTAGAATTCCTATTTTACAATTCTTAGAATAAAAATATTGTTTGTTTGATAAAAAAGTCATCATATTTTCTGCGATTAAATGATCAAAAATTATTTCATAAGACATTAACAATTTAGTTTAAATAAACTGTATAATACGAGATGACTGAATCTATTACGATCTAGACGATGTAATCTACGTAATACGACTCTTTATTACAATCATTTTTAAAGAACATGCTTCAGTTCATGTTGATAAAAGTGCCTAAATCAACCTTTATTACACTATACTACGCTCAAAGTAAATTTAATCTTTTATAAAGAAAGATGAATATACAGCGAGAAACGCGAGCCTTTATTATAAACCTCCCCCATTTTAAAGAGAAGACGCATAAAGCGTTTAATGTTTTTATCTAAGTTTTCCTCTTGAAAGAAGTTCAAACGTTTCGTCAGCATTTTAATCTTCGCAATATCTATCACCTGGTCCGTTTTTTGCGGTCGTTCTTTGAAAGAAATTACACGTAGCGAATTCCCAAAGAGCCGTAAAGAACGTTTTCCCAGCTAAATTCGACTTGCTCTGCCTTCTCCCATCGAGATCGGGAAAAAAGGGTATTCCCACACACACGTTCACCGAGAAATATTCGTGCAATGAAGTCGCGCCAGTCGTAGAAGAGTTAGGATTGTTATAAATTTTTCAAACGTCAAGTCCAGTGGTAGGTACGACACCCTCCACTTCCACACAATAGTACGATCCGCAATGACGTTAGTCGCGTTTCGAAAGATTTTAAGGACGTTTCGCGCCGCTCTCCCTAAAAAAAAGATCCCGTAAATTCGTAAAACTCGTTCATATTTGTAGAGCAAGGAATATGGAATCTGAGGGGAGACGACATCAGACTGCTTGTGAACTACCGTGAGTAAACTGTTGTTTTCATCCGTCTCCGTCCTCTGGTCCTTCTATGTATTATTTGTCCTTCATATTTTTTAGAGGTGTAATTTCTTCTTTTGCCGAGAGCTAAACCGGCCACTCTCTGATGTGTCCCACGGTAAAATCGATAATGGAACCGTACAATTCGAGCCCGGGTGATCGTAAATTGTTGGCACTTTAGTCGTTGTTCGGTGAAAGTCGTTCCGCTCGGATAGGTCATTCGTAAATCGGCGATGTATGGGCCGTTAGTTGTAATACGTCAGCGATTTATGATATCCTAGGATAGACTTTTGCTGAGAATATTTTTCCCTGAAAACGATTATTAATGAGTTTAAGATAAAAATGGATGGGTAATGTGAGCCTGTTAAAATTTCTGTTAGGTCATCATTTAGGAATTGATGATGGCCAATGGATTGGATACCTGCGTATATGTCGGTAATCCAATTATAGTGTTTTAATTGCCCTAGAAGTGGAAAAAAATATCTGGAAAACAACATTTTTGTCCTCTTGCAACTGTCTTTCGGTTTTATTACATACAAATTCATCTCCATTACATTCTTAAGCTTGAATTTAGTTGTACCAATCCTACACTACACTGCATCACAATTACACAAAACGCATTAAAAAAAATAGGCGCGGCTGTGCACGAATGACAGCAAACACAAAAGGTAAAACCGACTAGATACATTGCCTTGTATGGAGCTTCTCCTCGTTACTATTAATTTGAAAGTGAGGGGTCGCCGCACTCGAATAGTTAATAAAGCTAAAAATTAATTCGGTTGATTGCCCCACTGCAACGGGAAACATAATATATACTAATTAAATTGTCGGAAGTAACCGTGACAACAATACACCGACGGCGACGCCTGCACGGCTGTAGATTCATACCAGAACGATGTCCATTCAATTCCGCGTGCATCCTGTTGATATAAAACTTATATATGACGTTACGTTGGTTTTAGTAGATACAGGATGATCCTGTGTATAGTTGGGATAACGTACTTACATAACAAATAGAGATAAATATTCGGCAGAAAATGTTTCCTGCTGCGTTCGTAGTCGGAAATATTAATGGGATCCATTCGAGTAAATATACGATGTGACGCTCTAACAGAATTGTTTCAAACGTAATAATTTTGCAGATAATTTAATTACGAAATCTGTTTGGATGGAACTAATTCATTATTTTCGTTTCTCCTTCTTTTTTCCACGGCCGGCTCGCAAGCTAATGAAATATTGCTATCTGATAAACACGGAGGGCGCTGTTATTCCGTCAGTAAATATTTCTCTTGCTTCAACACGTTATCCTTTTCTGTTGCGATAGGGTAGATGAATGGGCGTAATCGGGGTTTAGTGGAAATGTTACGTAACCATATGAAATAGCGACTTTAATTTAATATTTTCTTAACGGAGCTGTGTAGAATTGTATGACGGTAAAGGATCAAGTCGAATTGAATAACACAGTTTTTTAAGGTTATGTTAATCCCAAAAAATCATACTGTGTACTTATGGTAACGATTTAACCACACAAAATGTCAAAATTGTTTAAACATAATAATAATAATAATAATTATTATTATTATTATTATTATAATAGTAATAATAATAATAATAATAAGCGCAATGCAGTCCAGATACCGGCTCATCTGCAGGATGTTGATAAACTAAACAAATTTTCTGTCTCTAAAGGTCCCATTAACTTTGTTCCTGGACAGTTACAATGGCAGTTACAGGTATTGGAAAAAGTAATGTACAGACATCAGCATTTATTAATAAACACAATATCCTACCAGCTGTGCAGTCGAGTTTTCGGTTTGGTTATACTTATGAGACCGCTCTACTAGGTGTGACTGATGACATCTTGTCTGCTACGAATCGTGGAGACTTAACAGTCTTAACGCTTTTAAATTTCAGTAAAGCCTTCGACACTGTAAATCATGACATCTTGATAAATATATTAAGGTGCATTGGTTTTGTTGACGCTCCCCTATGGCTGCTTCGACAGACAGGAAGCAAAGTGTGCAGATATGTGGTAAGAGATTGACTCATTTAAGGTCTTGCAAGGTGTGCCCCAAGGGTCTATTTTAGGTCCCCATTTATTTTCTATATATACGTCAGATTTGGATAGTTCTGTAAGCTTCATGTGTATGCCGATGACACTCAGGTATTTGTTTTTTATCTGTTTTTTATCTGTTTTTGCTCCACATGATTGGATAAATGCGACTTCTTATATCAATCATGATTTGCAGTCTCTATCTACATTATCGAAAGTTGTTAATTAATCCCAATAAATCTCAAGTAATATTATTCGTCAAATCTAAGAAATGCAATGAACTAAACGAGTTCATCAACATTTCCATTAATAATGAAAAACTACTGTGTGAAACTGTAAATACTGCGAGAAATTTAGGACTCGTGCTAGACAATACTTTTAGATTTAAACACCAGATCTCTTAATATATTAGAAATGCCTATTTGCAGCTGAAAGAGATGTATCCTTATAGATCTCTTCGGAATACTTATACCCAAAATTAGATTATGTGAAGCTTTCGTACTATCTCAGTTCACTTACTATGCAACAGTATATCACGCTGCATTGGACAGTGAGACTGAATGCTGAATTCAAAAAATACAGAACTCCTGTCTTAGATTCATATTCGACCTGAAGATATACGATCATGTATCTTTCAAGTTGATAGAATGTGGTTGGCTGAACATGAGAAATCGTAGAATAATTAAAAATCTTTACCTTTATCATAGAATTCCCTTCTATAGAACACCCCCTTACTTATATAACACAATAACTTTTCGTGGTTTAATCTCACCACCGTATCACAAAGCATCGTTATTTGAGCGATCCTTTTCTTTCACAATATACTGGACCTATAATAACATACCGCACAATCTGAAGGTACTACCGGTCAGTGCACTTAAAAAACATCTCAAGCAATTTCTCTTATCTCAACAAAACTCAATTACGTAGGGGTAATATTATTATAATGTCGATATCAATTTAACTATTCACCACATATACAGGCTGATTCATTTTCGATCCTCACCATTGTGATCTCGCTTATTATTGAAGATAGACGGTAGGTTTAAATTCGGCAAAGTTGCTAATTTTTGTGGTTATTATGATCCCGAAAAGAAAGTAGACTTAGAACAAATGACGTTCGAGTTATTTGAAAAAAACTGAAAAATCTCATTTTTTTATTTTGCTTGTAGCACTTTTATTAGATCCTGCAGAGGAAAACTAAAGACACATTCTCAAGGACACTTTTGCTCCTCTATGTAATGGTGTATTTAAAATTTTTATACGACGTTTCGTTTTCTTTGGATCATCATCAACTTTGTGATTTCTTATGGAGCCATATTGGATTTTGACACAGCTAGAAAGATTTTCTTTTTCTGATTTCAACCATGTGTCATATGTTGAAAATGAAATTTGATATAGCGTGTTAATTGACCAAAAATCTGATTTGAGATTAAATAAGGTAGGTAGCTATGAAATTTCGAACTGTCAATCACTTACAATTGAGTATCGCGTAAATGAAAATCGATGTTAAATGAGATAGCCATGGAATTACGAACTGTCAATTATCGTTGCGTTAGTATCTCAAAAATGGCGTTCACCAACGAAGAGAAACGAGATAATATCTATTTTTACAATTGTATCCTAAACGACTACAAACCTATCATACCACTTTTCTAAATCTTGACAGAAATTTAGTCGAATATGAATCGTGGAGAATTGCGTTGAAATAAGCTGAAACCGTACAAAGTCCATGTTAGTCATAGTTTACTACCTGGTGATAACTTAAGACAAATGGAATATTGTAATAGGTTACCGGGAAAATTAGAAAACTACGAAGATTTTTTGAATTAAATCATCTGGTCAGATGAATCTAAATGTACTAACTGACCGGCTAGTAGCGCGGTGCCTAGTGTGCTCGCTTCCCAGTCCGTCAGTACTGGGTTCGAACTCCGGTATGTTCTTTCTGAATTTGGTTTTCTGTAGTTTTCCAGATTCCATGGCAAATGCTGAAAGGCAACATCTTAAGTTGGTCTACAACCGCAGGCATAATAATAACTCATTGCCAGCCGATGGCCCCTGTAATTGGTACAAACTGTTGGGAATGTAAAGGCATGAATTATTGTTATTATGGTAGAATGTTTGATCGAAATACATCAGGTTAAATTTCAAATATTTGTACTCGCTACTGTTTTTTGTATTTTAGTTCGATGACTAAAAAATACATAACATATCTTGTTTCTCGTTGCCTCTCTTCTCACGCCATTTTTCCGTTGCTAATGCAAGTTCAAATCAAAATTCCATGGCTACCTTATTTAACATCGGTTTTCGTTTTTTCGATATTCAATTTTAAGCGATTTATAGTTCCAAATTTCATAGCTACGTATCCTATTTAAAATCAAATTAGATTCTTTGTCAATTAACCCACAATATCAAATTTTGTTTTCAACATATGACACATGGTTGAAATCAGAAAAAGAAAATCTTTCTAGCTGTGTCAAAATCCAATATGGCTCCCATAAGAAATAACAAAGTTGATGATGATCCAAAGAAAACGAAACGTCATATAAAAATTTTAAATACACAATTTATATTTATATCCGCTTATATCATATATAATTATATCAAATATTATTATCTAGTTTGTAGCTTATTACAATAAATATTCTATTATTATTATTTTATTATTATTATTATTGTCATAAGTACTAGGTACAGATATTGACATCGTCAGATATACATTTACATATAAACACATCAATTATTCATGTATTCAGCCGCGCAGAAAATTATTTACTCAATAAGTAAGATTTAAGTTTTGTTTTAAATCTACGAGGAATCATGGAGGTAACAACAGTATTAACAGAAATGAAAGTATCAGTTCCAGTAGATGTCACCACACAATTAGTGTCATCAACAAACTGACATAAACTTGATGGACCCTGAACTGATTTTAAATTGTTGGTGTATATGACAAACAACACTGGTCCTAGGATGGACCCCTGTGGAACACCATCGGAAAGGTCGCCATCGGTCAGAGATGAATAACATGTTTTTCTAACACCATCTGTCGTTCCTGTTCCAGCCACAGAAGTTTTACGGTCATATCCAACACCGAGAATTCCAATTTCTGCCACGTACCTACAATGTGGTTGTAAGCTGGCTCCTCTTCTTCATTGCATAGTCTCCAAATAAGCTCATCCATAGAGATATCTATGTTATGTAGTTAGCTATTTCATTAGACAGCCGAGTCGTGTGAACAGACAGTTGTACTTGGTTTGGAGATAGGAGCCACTTCTCCTATTGCAGTCTCAGTTATTGCCAAAACCGGTTCTGTTTGCTTATTCGTTGCTTAGTATGATCGACATCAAAGTAATTTTGCGATGTTTACCCAGGATTCTCAAGGTTTTCATGCAGTTCAAATCTAGGTTTGAGGTTAGCCAATATGTTTAGGGCTACCTGAGTATCCGATAGGATATGAATCAGCTAAACCCTAGATTGTCTATCCAATGCCCATCGGGTACATGTCTCTGAACTTGTTCCTTTTGACGCGACTATGTACCAAATCTGGTTTTGAATTCCAGGATTCTGTATTGCTCAGTCCAATTTAGAATAACTTTAAAGGATTTATGGAAGGAGAATCATTGTATCACACTTCATTTCAACGATTGGGTTTATGATTTGGGACGTTTCCAAGACATTTTAGTGTATCTACCGCAATGTTGACTGAATTGCACTGCTTCATCATGAAGTATTGGTGATGTCATCATATCATCATATCCGAACTACTGCCATAGCTGTTCCTTGATGCAATAGCAAAAATTCTGTTGTCCAAGCCATCGATAAGTTCGTTAGCGTCCCGTTCCAGGTCTAGGTATTTTTCGTGGACCATTCTTTTTCCAAATTTTATGATGATGTAGAGAGTAAAGATAGTTGATAATCTTTCCTGGGTATTTAACATCTTGTCTTCCGGTATTCTCTTGATATGGCAGAATTACTTTCTAAACTATTGAAAAAATGTTGTGCTTTTTGATGCTGTTAATTGGGGTTTCTTTAGCTACATATGCTACAAACCCATACCTACGCAAAGTGTACTCCTTTCCATGGAAAAAGCTTTACACATGAATAACAAAGAACAAAAGACTAAGAGAAAACTTCTTATTTAGAGCACTTTAATATGTAGCTTTGTCTAATTTTCTAAGGGAAATGGAGTTATTAAAGTGTGGTGCAAAATATTTGGAATGGAAATGCATTCGTACATGGACACTTTGAGAAATGTCTAAAAATTTCAACAACTGAACATCAATTGACAGGCTAATACACAGTTCAAACACATCTTTCATTCTTCACAACTTTTTTCTCCAATATCTTAAACAACGCACTTTTCTAACAGTTTAATGTTGTCTCAATCGGTGAGTCCCATCAAATGTTATCCATCATTAGATGAAGAAACAAATAACGCCCAAAAAAAAATTAAATATTTCCACAACGCTAACAAGATAGTTAAAAATCTTAAGAAACATTAAGAGAATCAATCTTCACACAACATCAGACTCATTACATTGTCACAACCTCCTCATTCCATCACGCTATTCGAACGTATATGTATAAGATATTACACAAGATGTAAACGTATTGGAGATATTCTTTTGTGAAGGAGGAAGCGACCGTAATGGAACGACGGAGTGACGAAAGACAAAGAATACGCCACATAACTTGACGTGAATACCGTTGTCTTGTGGTTTTCATTTTTTTTTCTCCCCGGTACACACCAAAGGATAGATAACGCGACTAACATGCCGTTTTTATCGAAAAACTGGTACACGATTATTTGTTTATCTAAACTTCGGATCTGTACGCGGTGCTTGTTTATTTATGGTACGTTCGAAAACCTCGAGAGGATCGCGCTTGATGTAAAAGATATGTAAACAATTTTTGTCAGACATGTGCTGTGACACATATTTTACGTTTGTCATGAGAAAAGTGGAATTGTAAAATGTCAGAGCGTGTGTAATTGGCCAATGGGGAACTTGTAATATGTATGATAGGAATTAAAAACAATATTCTACGCGATATATACCCGAATCTGAAAACTATGTATAAATGTGCCTAACTAACAATAAGAGTGAAAAAAGAAATTTATTTGTAACACATCAAAAATTTTCGAATTTCCGGCTCCAAAATGCACTTAAAGTCGGTCAATTTTTTTGTTTATCCTGCAGTTATAGAAATATTGCTGATTTTTCAAAATCACACATGCGGAAGTAAAGAATTGATAAGAAATTGTTGATGGTATGAATAGTGAACAGTGTATTGAAACGCAGCTGGCTGGTATTTGCATATAACCACGACAAAGAGACATAAACATATACAGCATATACAGCAGACCTTTCTATTGCGAAGCATTTTTATGAATACTGGATTTTAGTTATCTGTTACAAAAAAAAATCTTTTTATGAAATTTGTGGTGGTCCTGAGAAGAACTGATGTAGGAGAAACAGGACAAAATATTTACAAAAGATGCTCAAACTGTCCACCATGAGCAGTAATACAGGCATCAATGCTGCAACAAAATGGGATCTCGCAGATCTCTGACATTTTTACTATCGGGACGGCAATCATACAATAAATTTTCCATATATACTCACAGAAAAAAGTCTAATAGATTTAGATCTATGATCTGGCCAAAGGATGTGACTTCCATGCCCAACCAAAATAAATGTGAAAAAGTGTCGTTTAAAAATACTTGAGCAGGTCTACTACTATCCGCGGTTGCTCCGTAATGCCTTAACCATAATTGTGATATGTAATCCAAATACTCGGGTAGAGTATCCCACAAATCCTTAAATACAAGTCTGGATTTCATCGTTGACGGAGCACACGTGGTCCAAGTAATTGATCGCCTACCAACCCTACCCAAACATTTACGGAAATCCTAACTTGCGAGGAGCCGTGCTGTAGGTATATTGTGGGGATTTTCGTATGCCCAATGGTGAATGGGAAAACTCGTCTTTGGTAATTGTAGATTCGTCAGTGAAGAAAATTACTGAAGCGAGATCTGACTGCTGAAGTTCTCTACGTCGAAACCAATCGCAGAACGGAACTCGGCGGGGTTAGTTCCGTTAAGCATTGTAGGCGTAGGATATGGTGCGGATGTAGTAAATTGGTTTTCAAAATTTGATACACTGTAGTTTGAGACACATTGCTAGGTTTTTTGTGCTTATACCGAGATTCGCTTCCACGATGTTTAAAATGTCTTTGCTTGGAGCATTCTGTGGGTTTTTTCAGGACCGCAACCTTCGTACCAGGGAATTACTGAACCTGTATTCCGAAGCCGATATACATACAACTCTCCCAAGCATCGCAGTCGAGGGATTATGCCGATTTGGGAAAGGTTCTGGGTACATTTTTTTTGCTGCAAGATTACTTTGCTCTGTTTCTCCATAAATCAAAATCATGTAGGTGTATTTGGCAGTCGTATACGCCGTCATTGCAAACAGATGTATCCACAGCAAAACCCAAGCGGATACTAAACAAACTAGATATTGCGCATATTAAGGAGAGTTTTGTGGTGACGCGATTGACCCGCCTAATAAACTATATTTGAAGTTTATAATAGAGGAGAGGACATCAATATAGGCGAAATTAATATTAAATTTGCCAGCGCAAAATGGAGCGGATATTGTGGTGGAACGTATTTGTGTGCTTATAATTATGTCAACTAACTATGTATATAAACATACATCTACGTATGTTCCAAGCAACAATTTTCTAGTCTCGTTATTATACAAATTAATATGAACACTACCGCTCACGGAAGTTCGGACACTTAATAAAAAATTATTATTAAAGATGATGATGAAATAAGAAAATTTTATTATACTTAATACGTTTTATACGTTTATATATACGTTTTATTAGAATGATTTTAATTTGTATTTTTATTGCTTTTTATATATGTATGTATATAGGCGTCATTCACTTTAGTATTTAAGAGACACATATTTTGCGCTAAACGTTAAGTTTTATTCTTTTAAGTCGTCGCCATAAAAGTGTTTCTCCTAAGCGTATAATAATAATAATAATAATAATCTTTATTCATGCCAGTACCACAAAGTGTTTACATACGTCAACACAGAAAAAAAAAGGAAAAATTACAAATTACATATATGCATGTATATCATTGAAATCATTAGTCAAAAATTCCTCTATAGTATAGAAAGCTTTTGATACTAAATATTTCTTAATCACTTTTTTTAAAGACCACCAAGGTAATTTTTTTACAGTTTCGGGTAAGATATTAAAAAGTTTTATGGCAAAGTAACTAACACCGTCTCTACTTCTACTTAGCCTATGGTATTTGGGTCTTATGGAATCATTAGATCTAGTGAAATATCCATGATAATCCTTATTTAGTCTATAGTCATTAATGTTTTCCTTAACGAAGACAACACATTCCAGTATATAGACACACGGAGTTGTTAAAATATTAAGTTTAATGAATGCGTTCCTGCAATCGGCGTCGTAATCAATTCCAGCAATTAATCTTATTATCCAGATAGTTTTTCCACTTTTAGGTCAATAATAACACGCAATTCTAACAAAAGTCAAATTTATTCCAAAACCTTTACAAAATTTATAATCTGGTTTTCGTAACAACTTCTTCAGTGGAATAAAATTGACATTTATTTAGTGTCAAAATATAAATAAATAACTAGCCATGCCTATCAACAAAATTATCTACAGACAAAGAAATTCAGTGATATATAGGATTATGTTTACAATATATTGGACAATTTAAGATATTTTGAAATGTAAATTTATAATCATAACACTAATGTTCCTTATATCAATGTATTTTTTTGTCAAGCTCTAACAATTCTGTTCGAGGACTAGGGAAAAACATGGCAAAAAAACCTAGTCAAGAGCTTAATTTTATAAAATTCAGGCGTGATTAGGTAATTACATTATTATAAATAATACTTAAATTTTCTATATCTGTTCTAAAATTGACCGCGTTATTTTCTTTTTTTATGTATATCATTTCATATATTAATCTTTTTTTATAACTATTTTCTTTTTTTAAAATCTTAACATTTTCAAAATCAAAGTTATGTCGTAATTCTTTAGAATGCTTAGACAAAGCAGTTTCCGCGGTTATGTTATGCGTTGCAGTGTATTGATGATTATACAGTCGTTTTTTTAGATACTGTTTAGTTTGCCCTACGTAACATTTATTACAGTCTTTACATTCTAATTTATATACGACATTACTTTGATTATCTTTTTTAATCTTAGTTTTTAAATTTGTAAATAACTGTCTGTTATTGTATGGTGTAAATGTAATGTTTATATCTGATTTTTTAAATTCGTATTTAATTTTGTCACTTAAGTCGTTAATGTATGGAATTGTGTGATATATTTTACTATTTTGTTTATTGCCTGTGTTGTATATTTTATGTATTCGTTTTTTTATTAATTTCTCGTAAAATTCTTTTGGATAACTATTTTTGTCCAAAATTGATCTAACTTTGCTTAAATTCTCTCTTCTAAAATCAGGATGTGCTAATTTAATAGCTTGGTCAACTAAACTATTAATTACGCAATTAATCTAATACACCTCCTCTGCACTTTAAATACTTTTTGTAAATGAGTGGAATGACCCCACCCAAGTATTGCATATGCCATTACAGAGTGAAATATGGCGAAATAAATAGTTATCAAATAGCTAGTGGATAGTTTATTATATAGAGACCTAATCAAGAATACTTTTGTCATTAACTTTTTACACAGTAAATCAGTGTGGCACTCCCAGGTTAATTTAGAGTCTAACGTGATCCCCAACAAGGTTACTGGCTTAGTCATTTCCATGTCGCCTAATGTTCTGAGTGTTTGAATTTGCGTTTGTAGTTTAGTTTTATTCAAATTCAATCTGTTAGCCAACAACCAACTTTCAATGTTGTTATTCATGCAGTTTACCGTATGATTCAAGTCCTCAAGCGTAGAATGACTATTTATTGCGGTTGTGTCATCTGCAAATAGTATAAACTGTGTCTGCCCATCACAATACACAAGATCGTTGATATATATTAAAAATAGAGATGGTCCCAAGACGGATCCTTGTGGCACGCCATGTTTATTATGTAATTTGTCCGACAAGGAGTTTCTGTAATATACACATTGCATATTATCGGTTAAAAATGATCGCAATAAATTGATACTCATAGCGGAAAAGTTATAATGTTTAAGTTTCTTGACCAAAATTTGATGATCAACACAATCAAACGCTTTTGTCAAGTCATATAATGTTATTTGGGTATATTTACCATCTTCGAAATTTTCTGATACAGTATTTGTTAGATTCAGCACTGCTGCAGTTGTCGACCGTTTGTTGCGAAAACCAAACTGAGAAGAACTGTATAACGAGTTATTCTCAAAGTAAGTAGTTATTTGATGGTTCAAGTATTTTTCGAAGATCTTTGAGAAAATTAGCGTAATAGCAATAGGGCGATAATTGTTCAAATCGTCTGTGTTTCCCTTCTTAAGGATAGGCGTTATGTGGGATATCTTAAGGGATTTGGGAAATACTCCTTCCTGGATACATTGATTAATTAATTTTGTGAAAGGATAAACTATAATATTTTTTATTGTCTTGATTATTTTAGGATTGATACCGTAAGCATCCCTACTACCCGTATTGTTCAAGTTTTCAATTATAGATCGAATTTGAATAAAAGTTGCTTCTTGGAAAGTGAAGGAGGCGGTGTTGAGGGTGTAGTGTACTAGAAAATTGCATGGATCAGTATTACTAGGTGGGAGTTCATTAATGATATTGTTTGGAGCATTGATAAAGAATTTATTTATATCATCGGCATTAAGAGAGTCAGAAGTTTTATTACGTGTTTTTCGGGAGTCATTTACAATTTTCCACAATGCACGTTGATTATTCTTGTGTTTTGTTATATATTTGTTGTGGGCAGTGATTTTAGCTTTTCTTAACTCATATTTATATCTATTTTTTATTAGTTTTATTTGTTCTGTTGTGATAATAGTAGGATACAAAATATTCAAATGGCGCAGGAAATCCAAATAGTCGCGCATAGCGCGCAAGTTATCATTAAACCAATGAATATGAGTGTTATTAGTTGGACCATTGGTCCTGGTTTTAACTGGAAGGCTTATTTGCATTGCATTAGTAATTGTTTCCAAGAACATTTCAGTCTTAAAATCAATGTCCAAGTATGAATCAGAGATGTACGACCAGTCGACACTTTCTAGAATATTATACAATTGGAATAGACCAGCTTGGATTATAGGTATATAGTTAATTTGGGTTTTCTCGGTAATAACAACTCTATCTGGAATAATTTCCAGGACGAGTATAGTATCAATTAAACAACAAAGTGTTGCCTAAAAAGTGTTACTTGTACTGGGTGAGTTCTTTATGTTGAGGCACTGTTATATCTCTAAAACACTGCATCAAATCAAAAAGAGATCTTAATAAGAAGAGGTATAATGACGGAGCTCACCTCTTTCCGCCCTCCGATTGGAAGGGAGGAGAAATGATTTTGTGTTTAGTTTTTATTTTAACATTAAAGCAACATTCCAAAACGCCATTCAACAACGAAGAACTTTACTTTATCATGCCCATTTCAGAAAATGTGTTCGAAAATGTGAACTACCACTTCGATACATTTATTTATTCGCAATTCTAATGCTATTCAACGATACAGAACCGTACTTTATTCAGTACTTCACAAGCTGTGAATACGTATCTACACATTGCTCGACCCCAATTTAGATTATTAATTGTTAGTCCAATACAAATTAGTTAGTGTTGAATGTTTATACACAGTAGTCGAGGCTATAACATTACAAGAGAAAATTGAAATCATTTACATCTATGCAGAAAGTTGTAAAAATATCGATGATGCTGTTAATCTTTACTCACAACGTTTTTCCGACAAGATACGATCGCTCGCTTCGTTTTACCGAGTCGTTCAACAGTTCTCTAGCGAAGGAACTGTACAGATAAGAAAACGTAATCGCCGAAAAACAATTGCTGGAGAAAACAGTAAAATCGCAGTATTAGCTGTAGTTTGGAACCATCTCAGTTTTAAATTCTTTTAACTAGGAACCTATTACCGTCCCAATTTGAAACTTTGCACACTGCTTAGTGTTATAGTAAACTGCTTTTGAGAATTCTTTGAAATTTTTTTAAACATGTGACTTTTTTGGAATTCAAATTCAAAATTTTTGTATCAATTTTGGAAAACATTTTTTCTCAAGACTCCCTAGGTGTTGCATATCAAATGAAAGGCCATTAAAAATAGAATATAATAACACCATTCCCAAGTCTCTACCTCAATTAGGAGAAGAGTCAGTGCCAAATTTCAATAAAGTCTGGGATGGTCAAGTAAAATTTTTTATTTAAGTGTGTTGATTTGATACGGAATCACCCGTAAAATAATTGACAATATGTAAGCTTATTGGTCCATATTTCATCGATGAAAACTTAAATGGTGAAAAATATTGAAACATTTTGCAGAACGAACTTCCAATAT
>SMLS01057823.1:0-18077 GCA_004785975.1 Popillia japonica
ATACAAATCGCGGCTGTTTCATGTTACATACTTCAGGAGTTCCACAAGATTCTGATCTTGGATCACTCATTTTTATTTTATTTATTAATGTCTTGATGGAGTGCATTAATATTCATATATCTATGTTCGCAGATGAAGATCAGTAAATTCCACTAACGATTGTTATTTTCTACATTACTAATGGCTAAATAAAGCAAATTATAAATCATACGAGAAATGGCAGAACACCGGGGAAAGACGGTATTAACAATGAAATGATAAAGTATGGTGGGGATGTACTACTGCAATATTTATTCAGTATGATTAAAAAGATATGGAAGAAAGAAAGAATGCCAAAAGAATGGCAAACAGGAAAAATAGTAACAATACACAAAAAAGGTGACCAACAGGAATGCTCCAATTACAGAGGAATAACATTACTTTCAACAGCATATAAAATAATGTCTAAGGTAATCCAAGAAAGAATTGCAATAATAGCACAAAGAGAAATAGGGCAATACCAATGTGGTTTTATTAGAGGCAGATCAACAACGGACGCCATACCTAGTATAAAACAAATTATGGAGAAAGCAGACGAACACATGATGGAAATGCATATGCTATTTGTAGACTTCAAACAGGCATTCGACTCTATTAAAAGGAACAGATTAATGTTAGCAATGAAAGAGCTCAATATCCCTGCGAAACTGAGACGATTAACAAGGATGACAATGAAGGAAACCAAATTGACAGTTACAACAGCAAAGGGAGAGACGGAAGAGTTCACAGCAAACAAGGGAATTAGACAGGGAGATGCACTATCTGCCACATTATTTAACATATCATTAGAATATGTAACAAGACAAGTGAACAGGGGTAGGCTAAGGACAAGAGGAGCGCAGATAATAGCATATGTAGATGACATAGTAGTAATAGCTAAAAGACAACAAATATTAACGAATGTGATGGAAGAAATAATAAAGGAAGGAGAAAAAATGGGACTGGAGATAAACGAAGACAAAACCAAAATAATGAGACTCGGACGCGAACAGAAAAACCATAAAAACATTAAGATTGGAAAATATAACTTCGAGCAAGTAGAGAAATTCAAATACTTGGGAATAATGATTTCTAGTAATGGGAATAGAGAGGTCGAAATAAAAGAAAAAAATTGACCACAACTAGAGCATTTTTCGCCAACAAAAGGCTATTACAACATAAATTACTCACAAGAGCAAATAAAATGAACATCTACAAAACTATTATATGTCCAGTATTAATGTACTCCGCAGAAACCATGAGCTTAACATGTGTGAAGAAGACTTAAGAATAGTAGAAAGAAAGATATTAAGAACAATTTTGGGACCTGTCAAAGTTGGAGAAAATCAATATAGGAAGAGAACAAATGGTGAAACAGAAAATGAAATGGAAGAAGATATAGTCAAAAAGATCAAACGACAAAGAATAAGATGGCTTGGACATGTATGGAGAGCAGATGATTCAAGAATTAAAGAAATGCTTGTCTGGGATCCAAGGGGAAGAAGAAGAAGAGGAAGACCAAGGTCAAAATGGCTAAATGAAGTTTTGAACAGGGCAGGAGTTAAAAATTGGAAAGAGAAGAGTAGAAATAGGAAAACATGAAAAAGCGGATTTAGAAAGCACAAGCGGCGCTGCTCCCTCGGGGGTGTTTAAGCCACTATATATATACTAATGGTTTACAACTAAATGTCAAGCTATGACATGAGCTAGTACTATACCATCAATGGGACTTTACTTGTTCGAGGAGCAGTTGTTAGAGATTTGGGGATTTATCTTGTTAATTTCCTCATCTTTTGTACCCATCAAGGACACATCGTAACGTCACCTAAGAAGATGTTAGGCTTTTTAATTAGGTCTTCTTCGTTTCATATTGAAACAATTAAACTGGTCTACTTCACATTCGTTAGATCTAAGCTGGTTAAGCTGGTTCTCTAATTTTGCATCCATTCCATTCTCCCCACAAAGATACTGTAGAGAAAGGACACAGAGAGTTTTTAAAATATTTATACTTCAAACAGAAAGGTTCGTCAATCTCTTGTTATTCGTTCCTCCTCGAGTTATACATCTACATTCTATACACCTTACGCGTGCCTAATCGCTTCACTAAATTTTCCTGCAGTGTCAATGTCGCAAAGCTTTAATTTAATATCATCACTCTGTCACATACAATTTAAACCTCTTCATGTAATACTGTTAATAGCAATTAATCCGTTGTCGTAATTCGATAACACTTTTACACACAACAATATAAATGAAGATTTTTTCTTCTTCCATTAAATGCTAGTATTTAAGTGAATTCAAGTGTTCAATTCCTTTCTCTTGATTGTATATTAATTGTATCTTTAGCGCTTTATTTGGAGGAATCTGTTGGGTAAATATATTATTATTATTGTTGTTATTATTATTATGTCTTTATTTTCTCGAAATTTTACAGTATGCAGAATATATGTACATAATAAATAAAGCAACATAAATATAGAAATTGGAAAATAGTAAGGAGCACTGAACTCTTAATTTATAGAATTAAATAGTGAACTGAAAATGAACTAAAAATATGCCATATATGTATGTACAGTCTCTTTCTAAAGTAATGTCTCCCCCAGCCAACATGTTCATATCAATAACGCTTTCCAATGGACATACACTATCCGTCGGGCGACCTCGGTTATAACAATGCTGGGTAACCGAGGTCGCTCGACGGCTAGAGTACGTCCATTGGAATACGTTATTGATAGGAACTAGTTAGCTGGGGGAGACATTACTTTAGAAAGAGACTGTACATGATTACATATACGTATAGTATTTATATAATAATTCTAAACAATAGTTCAATTATATGTGCAAATTATATTGTATGTACATACCTATGTACCTAGGTACATACATACCTACAGGGTTTCCACGGCCGAGTGGGAATATTATCTCCCTAATATGACTTCATCCAAATTTAAGTGCCGCATATTGGCCGTTTGTTAAAAGCCTTATGAGGAATTCACGTGCAATTGATTAAAATAATTATTTTCTGGCTTTATTAAAATAACTTTCTTTGTACTATGATTGTGAAAATGTTTAGTGCTAGCCCAATTATAATAAACGGCACTTAAAGGATAAAGTAGTATTTGGGAGAAAATTTTTGGATTCAATTTTCGACCACTCAAAATTAATTCTTTTATGTCACATGTATCAGGATATCCAATCAACATTATTTGATTATACTGATAACTACCCCGGAATGTTATCACTAGCGATAACACCCCGGCTGTCACCTGATTTAATGTCATATCACTGCTTATGTAAAACTTTTGACAGTTTCAAATTTAATTTTCGAAATGTCACGATTTGGAGAACTAAATAGTGAAAATATAGATAAATTGGAAAGAAATTCAGCAACTTCTGAAAACTCATTTAGTTTCTCAACTTGTACTTTCAATAAATGTTCTTTTAATAAATAAATGTTAACGTTAATTTAAAAAGCTAAAAATTTTCTGACTAAATATCCCACGGACAGAAATAAATCCTCATAATTTTATTAGTTTCCTTTAGCACGTTTCTTTAGGTTACCAAGCAACGTGCTCTCGGAAACTACTAAAATTCGTGATTATCACTGTTTGTGTATGTTTTATAGTTAGTTACAATTAGTTATAGTGAATAGATACTGCAGACTGCTCACAGTATATCGCGACAGTCACCCAGTAACTTCACGAGCTCGTGCAATATCGGAAATCGGGTGACCATAGAAGCCTGCCGGAACCGGTATATTCGCCTTATGGAATTCTGTATAAAGCGTTGCCAAGATTATCAAAAATCAGTAAAAAATACTTAAAGTTTTATTAAATAAACTACTTCGAATAATTAGGGACAACTTTACCACAATTTGGCTGAATCCAATTATACGGATATGTAACCGTATTAACCTATTATGCGGTTCTACATATCCGGATAATATGGTGTTATGACAATAGTGTTCGCTGAGCTGGGAAAATAGGATTATGTCGCAGTGTGTAGGCACAGTCAACCGTATGTGTAAAAATATCATTTGCAGTGGTAACTTTTGTAGATGACGACAACGAAACAGGCCAGCATACATTTCACAAAGAATACATTTGACATAGATATCCATTATAATACATACATACATATATACACTTTATTCAGAGAGGCTACTTCTCTAAACAATACATATAGAGACATATAAACTTATAGGTACTTATATCGGAATATGTAATGGGTTAGATTATTTAAATAGGAAAATAACTATCCGATGTGAATGAAGCTAATACCAGTACATACATATGTACATATATAAATAGAAACTATTCAATATGCGCCGGTATTGTTGAGATATCAACTTTTCAGATACAGCAACCGCAACATAACATATCTCCATGAATTGCTTGATTTACATAATCTCTTTTAAACTAAGCTGTGTTTGTAACCTCTGAAGAAGGATAAAGCACTGAGAGTGTAAATTATTTAATTTAAGGACAAGTAGATTATTAGTCTACTTCGATGTTGAACTTGCAAAGGGTCTATTCGACTGCTTCCTAAAAGCAACTGGTATTGTAACAGACTGCTTACGTATACTACACACGGCCTTACTGCGACTTTATTTTATGTTGAAATTGTTCTTGGGTGTTCCTTAATTTAACTTGTTTGTATACAAACATTCAGAGTCAACGTAGTGTGCAATATGTATACATACATGTTAAAACATTTTATTTAAGTATCTCGATTTCAATAAATTTACATCTTACTTGGTAACTATAAATGAAAAGTTAAATTTTATTCTTGATTTTAACTTCTTAGCCCTTTATACAGAAGAATGTACAATGGCATTTCGTTAGAAATTTAACAAATACATATGTAAAGTTGCTATTATTTCTGTTGCGGTTTTCAAGATCATTACGAGATTCGAAATCAGAAGAAAGCATTGCGATACTGAAAAATGTGCAAAATTATTTGCTGCTATGGTCAAGTTATGCTATCAAGTCCAATTGGAAATTGCAAGCATTCAGCATTACATTTTTAAATCATTTTCAATATACCCTGATACTAGCATTAAACAAAAATGATATTTTTTTCAACAGACCACCCTACCTGTTCTTTTTATTATCTAAGTATCAAAATCGCATGCTTGGAAAGTCATCGATTAAGATGTAGACGACCAAACATAGCAAGATGGCTGTTAAGTTTCCATAATTATCAAAAGTGCAATTTCCCGTCTCTAGAATCGCTTTTTAAAGAGGGTAATAAGATTTATAAGAAGTTAACAGGAAGGGCGAGCAGCGTCAACAGCAGCAACGGATGATTAATGCTACTTACAATTTTCCACATAGAAATCAAACTGCAAATGCAATCCAAGTTCGACATGTGACGCTCACTACAAAAAGAATTAGATAAGATTTATGACTGGTGTATTGTGAACAACCTTCATTTAAATATTGGAAAGTGGAAAGCCGTGAGGTTTACAAAAAAATAAGGCAAATACACTTTGATGGAATGTCACTTGTCCGGGTCAGAGAGGTGACGGATTTGGGCATTTATTTTGATACATCATTAACATAACAGAGAGATCTTACTATGTATATCTTCTGCAATGAGGATGTTGGGACTTTTGATCCGTCCTTCCTCCCGTCAGACATTAACATTCCTAATTCCATACATTCGTCTCAACTCTGCTTTGAATTCCCCGATAGTGTCTATGTCACGTGCATTTAATTTAATATCGCCTTACTGCAACATCAATTTTACTCCTCTTTCTATTTAAAATACTTACAATAGCTGCTGAACAACTAACTCAAACGAATTCATAATACACTACTACATATTATTATTGTTGCTTCTATCGTTCTCATCGTAGTTTGCGGTCTATTAGGTATGTATGTATCCTATGCGTTTACTCTTTGTAACTTTACTATTGTTAGGACTCTTGGATTGTGTTTATCTTGTATGCGGTTATACTACACACCTACTATCATTCAATGTTCATTTGTGATTTCTTTTATATGTATTTGTTTGTCCTTTATATGGAGTAATCTGTTGCTGATAGTTTGCTGATGGCACTGGAAACTGGAATGCGTACCACTTATCGTATAGCATAAAGGACGCCGTAGAATACCGACAGAAGACAGTATAAATTGAAATAAAAAGGATTGGAAGTGTTTATTGTTTAAGGACGTCAACTCAGTCTGCACCCAAATAACAGACGCCTTCTGATTTATCTAATATAAACCAGGATCACAAAATAACTGCAAAGTGTCAGTATAATAGTGATACTATGATAGCCTGGGCTGAAACAAATATTAACGATCATACTGAACTGTATTTATTCAGAATTGGTCACTTATTACTCACACGTATTTGGACGAGGTACTGAGTTTCTTCGTTCTTCCGTATATAAGAGCCGTGGAAGAATAATTAATTAATATGGATACTAGTACTCGTTCACATCAAGTAAATATTCTTAGCACAGGGCGAAATGCTGGGAATCGATAGAATGGACTGGCTAACCAATTCTCCGAATAGTAATCCAATCGAATACAACTGGAATGCAAACCGTATTACCTCACGAATTCTTCCATCCCATTCAGTTGTACTAATTCAAATTGCTTCTATAAAAGATATTTATCAAGAATTATTTGATAATTCGGTTCACTCTGTGTTCAACGATGTCAATACATAGTGGTTGCCCGACATCATACATAGTATTAATTTCCATCTTTTATAATACAAGTTCAAACGGAAGTACAAAGATTTACTTCCGTTAAGTGATTTATTGTAAGTATTTTTACACAAAATATTTACTTTTTCAAGATAGAAATGAGGTTAAGCGACAGTGAACATGTTTACCCATTCAAAGTCAAATAAGTTAATCACAACTGTATTTATTTTAATGTCTACAGCCCTTTTTAAACAAAATAATAAATATATGTTATGTTTTTAACCCGTATAATTTAGATATGCAGAGCAGCTACTACGTTGTTCTAAATTTGTAAATTTTCCTTATTAGTGGAACCCCATAAAATTCCAATAAATGGTCATCTAGAGACGTCCTGTATATACAGAGAATACGTGTACGTTTAGATTATGTATATACCTACCTACTAAATTATTGAATTATTTTATACTGTAGTTGGCATGCCTGCAATTATATCAAGGTGTAGTGTACTTCTGCGTATTGAACTGTGTACATAGACAAAGATAAATAAATTGTCATTACGTGTATCGTTAGGTGTTATCGTCGGTAAAAATTATTTCGTCTGCTTTCTTATGTATTTATACCTTTAACTTGGAGTAGTCCTTTTTAGAGCTGATTAATTATCGTTTGTGAGTTGTAGATAACTAATAAAATTTAATATGAAATGTAACTTGTATTTCAATAACAACTAATTATAATATTTTTCCAGTATTGACTGGATACATTCTTATTGTCCATAGTGCAACTCGCAACTAGGATGAAACTTGGGCATAGTTTGCGGTCTTGCTTCGATCATTTTAAGCGTTTCCTAATAAAAATGTCAATTATGACGTTGTCGACCATGATAAGCGTGATATTAGAAAGTATTTTAACAGAAATGTATGTAAGGATAAGTCAACCGGAAGACCTACAATATTAAATCAATCTGTCGTAATGATCTTGAGGAATGAATCAATCAACGCCCCAAGAAATCACTCAGTACAATCAGCTACTTAATTATGCGTTCTTTTCAGGTATTAGTAGAGCTAATTGCGCTAAAGCTCTACCTAAAAATTTACATATGCATCCGTATTAAGTGTTGGTTGTGCAGCAATTGTACGCTTGTGATTATCAACGTATAATGTACTGTTAATCATTTAATGAGCACCTTAATAATAATGATTTGTTGTATCTAACCTTCCTCACTGATGAAGCATGGTTCTATTTATCTGGTTATGTAAATAGCCAGAATTACCGAACTTGAGCTACGGGGAATCTGCACAATTTTGTTGAGAGATTTGCATCCATTAAAAGTTGGAATTTGGGTTGCAATATCAAGACAGAGAATAATAGGTCCAATATTCTTCAATTAATGCAGAGAGATACCAAACTATCCTTTTGACAGAATTTATTAATCAGCTGCATGATCATGAACTAACAACGGGCTATGTCCAACAAGATGGAGCGACTCCTCATACTCCACAGAGCACCATAGATTATTTGCAACAGTTTGATGGAAATCGTATTATAAGCCAAGGCCTTTGGCTACCAAGGGGTCCAGATTTAACGCCACCAGATTCTTCTTTCTTTTTGGACAGGTGAAAAATAATGTTTATAAAAGTCGCTTCCACAATTTGGACGAACTTAAACAAAGCATTAGGGGTCAAATTCAAAATATAACTCAAGAACAACTTTATTCGTCGTTTCATGTTTTCAAATACATCGCAATGTTATGTTTACCAGTTAATGGAGAACATACATACATGTATGTATGTCTATTAGCAAGTTAGTTTGTACAAATATGCATAACCTCATTGTGCTTTAGCACTTGTCATTATTTTGAATTGATTCTGAACAATATTATGCCGTGGTTCTCTACTACGTCAATTTCAAAAACTGTAAAAAAATTAAATCCAAAGTACAAACTTAATTGGTGTACAAACATTTACAGACACGCAAATTCGTATGTATACGACCCTCATTGCTTATACTTTTTTAAAACAGTTTTTATACGCGATGGTAAACAACACCTTAACATGCAAATAGTATATGTATAGTTTGGAGAAACTTACTCAGAAAAATGACGCAGTAGTGAAGATACTCAAAGTTCCCAATGGATAGATTGCACCGCACGTATGCCTGTACGTCTCTTGCAGGTGCCAGTAATTACCGCCTAACCGTTAAGCCGTGTTTAACGTACCACAAATTACAGCGCATTCGAAAGAAATAGCTTAATCTACTGACCACGCAGTTTTTTATATATTCAAATCAGGTCAACTTCCGTATTTTGATTTCGCCAGACGAACTCATTCTGGATGCGATTCAAAGAAGTTGGGGTATAATATTGCAGCTGTCTGTTGATTGTGTGTCTTTGTCAATTAAAAAAATAACTATAGCATGTGTAACGAACGTATGATAGTCGTAGCTATGATACTTATGGTCAAATTATTTAATATGGCAATACATAAATTCATCCCTGTCCATTACACTTATAGAATAATATTTTTTACAAACATTACTGCTGCAATCGTAAATGTTACAATCCTAATTAACTAATCGATTATTTACTCATCATCATTTTGCTGGTTTAATTCAGTACTATTTTTAAGAATATGCAAGAATATTTCACATCCCTGGTCGATGATATCTTATATCAAATTACTTGACTAAAACACTTGCTGGAATGCATTCTAGATAACATTGGATTGCATAAGTAGTCCTAAGATATTGGTATACATATCGGATTTAGAAATTGTGAAAATTCTTTAAATTGTTCGGATAATCGACAAACTACCGCCAAATCATGTCACATCACTATTTCTAATATCTACGCTGGCACAGTTGATTATATTGCACTTGTTGCACGTAAGCACAGACATATGTATGTAAAGTCTTTAGCCGTCGGTCAATTGTGTCCAGGTCCCAGCGGTGCTAGTTAATAGTAAGCAATCGGTTATATGGGCGTATGTATTTACAAAATACAGATTCCAACTATTAAGAAAGTTGTATAAAACCGTTGCAACATTTCCAGTTTATACACACATAACATTTGTTGGGATAGCTTTTAGACATATAATATAATCCTGGTTGTTTACCACAGTGATAATCGACACAAATACGCGTCCTAACGAAATCAGCCATTTCTCTTCTACATATTCTACAAAATACGTGTTTGGTATATCTTTCAATACAACAACCGGCTAACAGTTGCCTTATTCTTGTCAAAGTCAGCAGTCAAACAGCGGTATTCCTATTAAAGTTTGCAACATATTCATCAACTCCTTTCTTATAATTAAGTTAAGTTTGTTTTCTAAAGTAAAGCTAAAGTAGCTCATGTTAACAATTGTTTTCATAGGCAACCGGTTTTAGTAACGTAAGATGTACTTACAGTCTTGACTGCCCCTAGTATACTAAGAGTTGAAATAAGCGTTACACAGCAACACCAGTTATTCGTTGTTTATCTGTCAAACAAAGTGCCAAAGTTCAGTCGTGTACCTGTATTTGTTGAAAAGTGCCTTGACTGAAAATAGAAGCTGCTCAAAAATTTTGAAAAATAGAGAAAAACGAACTTTATACTGTCATTAAATATCTGCATAAGAAAAGTTTAGCACCACAACAAATTTATAAGAGATATGGTTAGTGTTCTTGAAGATGATGCACCTCCGTAAGGTCTAATTGGTAATTGGTCTCGAGAAGGTTAATGCGGAAAAAACAACAACTATTTGGAACTTCATGGGAATTTTGACACCTAAACAAAAGGGAGAAAGAGTCACGATTTCAGATGCGAATTTAAAAATGTTTCACAGTGATCTAAACAACTTTCTGGATTACTTTGTTACCTACCGTTGATGAAACCGGGTTTCACAACTTCGGTCTCAAGTAGACAGTCCAAAGCAAAGAGTGGCGACATCGAGAATCTCCAGCACGCAAATTTATGATCTAACTTTCGACGGAGATTATTATGGTCATCATTTTCTAGAAAGCCAAAGGAATTTTATTAATTGATTACCTGGAACAAGGATATAGAATTACGTGCTCCTATAACGCTACATTAATTAATCAATTTCGTGATTGAATCATAGAATAAAGAAGAGGCAAATTCGCTTATGGAATTTTGTTTCATCAGGATCATGTTCGAGTGCGTAAGAACTTTGTTTCGCGCAATTAACAATGCAGGTTTCGTGCTGAAAGCTGCTAGTGATTTTTATTTATTTACAAAACCAAATGCGAAAGTCTTCGGGGGAACCAAATTTAATAACAATGACGAGGTTATGAGCCGCGGAAGAATTCTTCTATGATCAAGACCACGAGGCTTTTTCATAGAAGGTGTAAGTATGTTAGAACGTAGGTGGAATAAGTGTCTTCAAGTGCAGGGTTACTTGATTGACAAATGTTTGATATGTTAGTGGCAATAAATATTATCTCTGTCTGTATATAGTGGAATGATTTGTAGTAAAAAGGTTATTCATAATTTTCTTCCAATTGAAACTTCTTGACATTAATTTAACAATATCTTTATCTTCAGTATTCCATATTAATAATAATATTTTATTTTTAATAATCCAATACATACGAAATTTGTACTAGTGAAATTTGTCTAAAAAGTTATTTTGTAATCCATTCAAAATATCTACTCTGACATCTTTAAATTTGTTATAAAAAAATAGAAACCTCAATTATGGTTAATATTTTCCTGCTATTAAAGCTTCCAGTAATGGTTTCAACAATGAGATGAGTACTTTACTGAAAATTAAACAATTTTAGTATATACGATATCAATTTTGTCATTTTTCGGTTAGCCTTAAATGTTTATCATAAATTTATTTATATATTAAGGCACTTTGACACAACATATTCAGTGTTCTCTAAATTCACTATTTGAAAACTATAAAAAGCAAGTGAAGTATACTAGTACATCTATCTATGAATATAATAAAACTATGTTGCAGGAGGGTAGGTATGACAGGACATTAATTAAACATATCTATCTTTGTATTCGTAATTTTAGTTGGTAACTTAATAGCCATTCTCGAAACATCAATTAGACAATCAATTGTACAAATGTATTTACAGGATCAGATCTCCAGTCCGAACTCTCTCTGTGGCAAGTGGTCATAAATCTTTACTCTTCTTATTGTTTCGGATGTTTGCAATCACAAATCGATTGCGTGCAGAATTTATTTAAGATATTTATTGCGGGTCTGTGTTCTGCTATAAATACAACAACCACTTTAATTTATCGTGCCAGCTATGTCCACTAAATTTTTGTCAATTAATTGCAAAATTATACCGTAAAGTATACGAATGTGCCGTGTAAATTGTGTTTGTGACAGCATTTCTCTTCGTCATTGTTGGTAGCAAAATTAATGAGACAACACGTAGAGAAGTATTGTAATAAGGTAGAATGAATGTCATATGCATATATTGGGATAAGCATCGTTTTATTTATGTATTAAAAATAAATTATTCTATAGATATTATATATTCAAAATACATGTATGAACAAGGTATACATACATATGGGTATGTACAAGAATATACATACAGCGTTAGTAAAAAGTCCCGGAACGGTCGAATAAGTTTGTTATTTGAAAATTATGATTTCTGAAATTTGGTATGGGGGTATAGTTAATATAAATGCATTTTATGCAATACAGTTTATATTTTTTTCACTTCCGGTTTAATCGGCAATACCCCAGTGTTTTCTGTTTCTTTCTTAGGTGACTGGGGTGACCCCAAACATACTGTATACATATTAAGACTATTATGATGCGGTCAAAACCCAGAAACTCATAATAGAAATTCGAACCGCGAAAACCTTCGATATCATTTAACGTTACAGATGTGGAGCCGACTTATTATAAAAGATACTAGATTTGTGAATGCTACATGCAGTGCTGTGAATAACTGTAGGTTATTTGTTATTTTCCTATAAATTTAGACCGTACTCAATAGTAACAAAATACTCCTATATTTTTAGATAATTACCTCTTATAAAAAAATGCAAAATCTTTAAAAATAAGAGATATTACAGTTGTGAATAAATATGTACTTATGTTGTACATATATGTATGTTACAATTACATATGTATATTCTTTGGTCATTTACTAAGAGGTACATTTACCGTTAATTTTAATAACTTCCAGTACCCTGCGTGGTACACTTTCAATTAATTTATTCAACACATCATCTTCAAGGTTTTCGCAATTTCCTACTATTCGGCGTTTTAATCCTGCCCCTATTTGAATTTCTGGCAGCTTGCGGTGGTATACATTTCGACATAGTATGTCCCATAGATTCTCGATGAGACTCAGATCAATGTTTTATGTCGACCATTTCAAAAGTTTAATCCCATGGTCTTCAAAAAATGTGTTGAATATCTTGGTATCTTTGAGCATTCATTAATAATCATTTTTATGCTACATTTTTTATTGTACTACGTGTACAAGCAGTTTCAAATTTGGGGGTACTTTGGGAATCTCGTTCAAAAGATACACTATTTGTCTTAATTATGATGTAACAGTAAACTTTAACAAACTACAGAAGCTTACTAAATTGTACCGGAAAAAGAATAATTTCCCTACTATAAATTTGAATGATTTGTATAAATGTTGGAATTATTTTCTCCTTATTCTCAATTTTTGTCAATTATAGACTTTAGTTATGTATAATTAGATAAGATGTTTCTTTTCTTGAATGTGGTTTATTTTTAGATAAACGGTAAACATTAATTACCCTTATTCGATAAATAAAATCTAATTCATTAGGAAAATTATTTTTATTAAGAGAGCTGAACTATCTGTAGGATTAAAATTATTAAAAACGGAAAGTTTGTATCTTTTGGTATAAAAAAATGACCTGTACTTAATAGATACATCCACATGAACAAAAGCTTTACTAACAATTTTACTTTTCTTTCATATACAATTATTGAGAACAACATCTGATATCTAATAATTATTTGTACAGCACAGGTAGTATTTCTTGTTTTCAGAAAGTCTTGTTTTGCAGTTTTTTTCTTGCCTTTAAGCCGCAAAGCATCGCCGCTACTTCTTATCGTATATTCGTTCAACACCCACAAAGGAGACAATTATACTAGTAAAAGAAAATTTACACCGCCAACTATATTGTAGGTAGACGTTAAGTTGGTGTTTTATTTTTCTGAGAACGAAAGGAAACATATATTCTCTATTGGAATTCTTTATGTGCATGTAACAATAGCGACATTGTTGTTTTGCAGCAGCGTTGCTCGATCTTTTCTATCATACAAGCCACTTTGAGATCTGGCAAACCTTTAGCGTATATATGCATTCATACGTTCAGTAAGCCTTTAAAGTACTTACATTGTGGTGATAATATATTGTTCAAATTCTAATATTTTATGTGTCAGTTAATAATGTAATAACAACGATAAAATAACAATTTTGTACGGTGTATAATGTCAGTCAATTAATAAACCCATACAATAAATAAAATGAATTTTATACATCAATATGTAATTATTATTATACCTTGTTTATTAAGCACTGGTTGGTTACAATTATACAGGGTGTCTACTGAATAGTCTATAAAAATAAAAGATGTTAAAGCTAATGGCATGGAAACCTAAATTCCAAAAACTGAATACTTTATGTCCACGCAGTAACGAGAAAATAATATTTTTCAATCTCAGTCCAGCCCTGTTCGAGCGCAACGCATAAACGGATAGGCAACACAGGCAGAACGTTGAGTCATTCACAAGCATTCGTTGACTTATGTGTTCATTATACGTATATAATCTACGGAGAAACAGGATACAATTTTTTACTGCAGTCGTATTACGTACAGTAAATCCAACGTCTATCAGAAAATGATTTTCCTCGACGGGTTACCTGTTGTGAATATTTTTGTCAGAAACTCCTCTTCCAAATTTTCGATCCGTGATCCTGTTTACCGATGAATACTGCTTCACAATAAATAGTGTGCTGAATTACCATACTATTTATCACTGGGCCGATAAAAACGCACACGATATCTATCAGGGTTCATCCCAACATACATAGGACATCAATAAATGTATGGGTCGGAATATTGGGCGATCATTTATTTGGGCCACATGTACTTCCTGAAAAATTAAATGCGGTAGATCATTTAAATTGTCTGCAAAATACGTTCCCCGATTACTTGGATACCATACCATTACATGTATGACGGCAAATGTAGGTCATATACGATGGGGCACTTCCACATATTGCCCGACTTGTATGGGAATATTTAAACCAAACATTTGCACATTGGATAGGCCGAGAAGGAACGATTCTCTGGTCAGCACGAAGTCCCGATTTGAGTTTGTTGGACTTTTTCCTGTGAGGGTACATGAAAAACTTTGCTTATGATCGTCGACGGGAAATTTTAGGCATCGAGGCTCTTCGAGACTGTGTTGTCACAGCGGCCCAGCTTATGATAAGTTTTGCTGTCGCACAGAAATGTGCATCCGGAGCTCGTGTTAGTAATTGCGGACATTCGGTACTACTTTAAGTTTTTGTCCTGTTTCTCATCAAACAGTCCTCTTCAAGACTGCTACGAATTATTTGAAAAGAAAAAAACTATTAACTACGAACGGGATCTCGAATAGTAAATTATTAATTACCAGATCATTATAATACTATTGAAAGTTTTTATAATGAAAAAAATAAAAACAACTGATTACTACGAAAAAAAGCAGGTCGAAATGAATAAAATCTATAGTAAGTGTATGACCTTGTTATAATTAGAATATTTGTGAAAAGACCACATGTACAATTTATAGAGCAGCAAAGCTGCTTCGTAAACAAACGCATTCATAGAGTACAATAAACATTTATTTACATATCATTCAACTTGATAAAAAATATCTGTTTATGTTTATTAGAAATTTTTGCAGTGTCCCTTTTTTTTTGGTACACACGTGTCATGCCCGGATTCAACAAAATTAACAAAATATGGTAATTGTTAAAAGAAACATTGATTTAATGTATGATCGTAATTTTTTTGGATTTACTTTTCTTGTGATATTAGTTTTATACTGTTTATTTTTCCGACACTATTCATTTGACACCCTGTGTATGTGTCTTGGAGAGCGCATGCCACATAATCTTCCAAAAACTAGCAAATATCGTAATATACATATGTATTGCCAGGAATGATGATTCCAGCCGCTGCTCAGTTGCAGTATAGTTTAAAGTGTTTAAAAGTCTTTTGCTTTTTCAACGAAAAGTTCAACAAAGTGTGATTCTTAAAAAAAGAAAATCACTGGAAATATGTTTCACTCAAATAATTACTATCTCAAAATCTTATTGATTGGTATTATGTATATAGGGATGACTGTGTTACATTATTTACAATCAACACTAATTTTTATTCCCAGGTAGCATATTTAATGCATACAGTAATTGAAACTCTGTTTTATAAAATTTCCAATATATACATACATACATTTCTCATTCACAACAAAATTTACGTAAATAAAATATTCGGTATTTTAAGAGTGCATGTCGCCAGTCCCGCCACCATTGAATTTCAAAATTTCTTGTAGGTGAATCGCTTGTGCTTTCATATTCACCGAGTTATATAGGTACATATCTTTTTGGCGGGGTCAGGAATATACCAGCCCCGCTACTAGCGAATTTGAAAATTTGTCATAGGTGAGTGGTTTGTGCTTGTTTGTGCTGCCAATAAAAGTTTTGTGTATCATCGTAACGTTAAAGCCACTCCGCTTCGCGTCGTGGCTTTAAACTCGTTACTCGTGCTTTAAAAGCCTGATTATGCACTAGTGTCATAATATACTAATGTTTTCTTTTACGTAAACATAAATGACATTTGATTAGTGTCATTTGTGAATCACAATTAGCAATTAAATTATGATTAAATTCCTACATCAATTCTAGTTCCACCAAATGGTTTCTAAGTTTTAAGCATAGAATTTAAAATGGCCATCAGTGAACATTTTGCATGGATTATACAAGGTGAGGTTTTCTCCCGGTTTATGGAGGTGATTGTTGGTGTTATGTGGAGCAAAACATGGAAATACAATAATAGGATGATATTTATATGGAATTGAGGAGTTACGGCAATATGACGAAAAGAGAAAAAAACCTTTATTGCCAGATATTTGCAACAAGAACTGCATAAGAACAGGACACAACAGCTAAAAACAGTAAACGATGACAACTACTCGCGTATTGCTTAGTGATAGATTGGTGATCCTGCGAACACATCATATCTACCGCACCATTCGCTCCATTCGCTATAAAGCGTCTTGAAAATTTGTTATAACTCCTTAATTATGAATGTCATCCCATTACTGTATTAAGGTTTTGGTTCCACATAAACTCAGGAAACATCTTCAATAACCGGAGGAAACCTGATGATATACATACCTTGTATGTAATTATATCATACGTAACACCAAACCTGGTTTCTGACAATGGTAGTCTCAAGAAATTCATGCAGCGGAGAAATTAAGAAACATACATCTTAGGATGTCAATCGTATTGAATAAATAATGAAAAATAAACCACAAATATTTTAAACAAATTAAAATGTTGGTACAACTCACAAATTATTGAAAAAAGATTTACAACTTGATACTTTCCGTGTGACTGCAGCACAAGAGTTGTTAGGAATTGATTACCCACATAGACTACGATTTTGTAATTTCTGTCCTTATCTAAAAAAAGCATGTTTCGAACACCTATATCGAATTTGTATCATATGCAGCAAAGAATTGTACAGAAAGGCATGGATTAATAATAATCCAATACTGTTGCAAAATGTGATTAGAAATTTTGAACGGGAAGTTTTAAAATATATTGCTGTAAAGGACAACATTTCTTATAATTTTCAATTATTACTTGGTTATTCGTATTGCAAAATACACAGTACATTAATATTATTATTATATACAGTTTTCAATAAATACCTTTTATTTGTTATTTGTTAATTGTATGAATGAATATTCAATTAAAACTATACCAAGGATGACATGAGTAACTTTCCAAAATAAGCTTCGTATTGAATTATATTTCGCATTAAGAAAATGAAACTAAATGTATTTCGAGAATGTGTATCTTGTATTACATGTAGATTTTTATCTCCCCCAATAATATAATTTTTAAGCAATTATGCTTTGGTTTGAAAATCTCTGTCCATAATAATAGTCTACTAAGTTATTAAGCGATATCTAAATAAGCGTTAAAATAACCTGGTTGTATTTGTTACAAGTCCCAACTCTTTCTAGATGTTTTCCTTTTTCCAGTTCTAAAACATAAAAATATACTTTCAATTCTTCGATTTTTTTTTGTTTCTGGTAAAAGATAATGTCAATATATGTATGTATATACTATATTAGGCATTAGTATAGCA
>ML217065.1:0-11527 GCA_004785975.1 Popillia japonica
ACAATGAATTTCGTTATAATTCTCGGCCGTGTAAAACGGCTCTTAGAGAGCACATCACGAGTGTAGACATTAGGCGAATTAAAAAGGAACCAGTTGCACATTTTGGTATACCATACAATAACATCTCCCTCATTTTAATATCTCCTTCAACATTTAGGACGCATAAGTAGATAACGTACTAATGCAAATTTATATCTGGCTGTCACTCCAATACAGAAGTTATGCAACCGTAAGTAAGTCTTCTCCTTCATTCTTCAACTAAAGTGGGTATTATGAGCTGCCATATATGTGTACAAAGTACTTACTGTTTCATTGCTGGGCGTAAAAAATGATTCACGAAAGAATAACAACGGAAAAAGCGTTTCTTAGCATTCGAAGTTTCTTATTTTCTTATGTTTATTTATACTATGCAAATTGCATTCGGCCATTTGTTATTATTAAGCGGCGGTAAATGCGTTACCATTTATTTGGATTACAGGCTCAATGAAGTCCTTATCCGCGTATAATGGATAGATTGCAGGGATCGTGACCCCGAAATTGGTGAAATGCAAATGGATATGCTGTATGTGTGATGTAAATAAGCTTTTAAGTGTTTTTAGAAACTACTATACTGTTGCAGGGTTTTACATTGTTGTATCAATTCAATGACTTTTTTTTATGATGATAAGCGGATATTAATTTTTTAGATTTAAATTAGATACTTAATAATTAAAATTATAAATTAATAAATAAATTGTACAGGATAATAAATAACTCTCCTTAAGCTAATATTACCAACTCAATGATTTCCATTATTATTTTCAATTTTCTACTACCGACTGTAGTGGTTTGTAAATCAATATTTAAATGTAGATCCTGCGGTGTTAGAGCTGTGTACCGAGCGGATTACCGCTGTGCCTTTGAAATTATTGAAAATTTCTTTTTACGTATCTATTAACTGTAACAGATATCCACGCACCTTAAATATTAATGAAACAGCATCAATAATTTATTAAAATTATTATAATACCTATTCAGACGAGTATTGTAAGGATGAATACCATTGCTTCCACGCATACGATTTCGTAATAGGATAGTTACAAGTGGGGATTATTAATATGCTTATGCATAGTTTAAGGTATACACTTCGTGGTATGTTCCATAATGTATTATAGGAATAATTATTTTCTAAAACTAATCATAGTTATTTCTAGGATTGAAATTTTCTGTATACAGTATGTTACGCTAGTGAGAAGTACCATTTTTATGGTGTTTTTCAGTATTTTGATGTTTTATTATTAAATTATCACACTACTCAAAATTATACCTATTAGTGATCATAAAAAACGATTCCAAAGAAGAAAGAAAATGAGAAATAACAGAATAAATTCTATTATTAGCGAAGTCTGTTTGTGGAATTTTATTGGTTGAATCGAGGAGCCTAATTTCGGAGTGTGAAAGGAAAAATGACATCCCTTCCCGGTTAATTGATTTGATGATTAGTTTAGTGACTGCATACCAGCCAGTTCTTTACACCATTCCCTTGATACCGCGGCCTATGGTCTATTGTATTATTCCGTGCCAAGTCAATTTCTTTAAACAGCTTAGTCCCTTTTACTAGCTACTGACAGTCTCCGCTGTTCCATTCAAATACAACGTGGTAGACTATCTCCTCCTCTTCATTGCATGGACTGCAAATAAGTTCATCCCTAGAGATGTCAATTCTATGAAAGTGTACTCGGTTGAGAGTCAACACATGTGCTTCTAAATGCTCAAATGGCTGGCTCATCATCTGTTTGCTATGTATCTGCCATTCAACGTTGTTCCAGTGTACCTGGTTTGTTTTAGCGAATCTCTCAGCTCTCTACCCAAATGTGTCTGTGTCTTTACAGACCAAACGATTTAAATGCTTCTGCTTCTTAACGTAAAAGATGAAGTGGTTTATTGGGATCGATTTAGACCGAATAGAAATTGCTTAGGTCTGCTATGGGATTAGCTAAATTATCGAAAAGATATAGTTCAAAGTAATGCAGCAACCGAATTGCAATCGAACTGTAGTCCAAGGTAGATACACTCCATCAATCTTCAAACAAAGAAAACGAGCTCGAACGCTTTCTAATGGCTGTTGTTGCGAGGCATAGAAAGGAAACCAAATAATGGAGGCATATTCTAACTTCAACAAGACAAATGCAATGTACAAGAATTTGAGAAGTAAAATACTATTAAAATACTTAGAGGATCTCATGAGAAAACCTAACATTTGCGAGCCAGACGACCAAACCTTTTCAATGTGCAAATTAAATAACATAATAACGCCTAGATCTTTAATATTGGTAAACTTAGTGAGTTCTATTAAAAGTTGTTAGAATCCTCCTGACTGAAAATATTAGAGAATAAATATAATATCATCGGCGTAAGACAAAAACTGAGCACGACAGTGACATCAATAGGTCATTTATGAATAGAATAAACAATAAAGGACCAAGACTAGACCCCTGTGGAACACCACTGGAGGATATGAATTCAGAGGAGGTAAAACCATTGTAAAAGACATCATTAGCTCTACTTGTTAAATACGATTTAATTAACTTACACAAATTGGGTGAGAAACCAAACAAATCAAGTTTGTATAAGAGTATAAATTGCATCAGCCTGTCCCTAAATATCCCAAGCCTCGCCAACAAACTGTGTAAAACTGGTTAAATTAGTGACTGTTGAGCACCCGCCAACGAAACCATGTTGATAAGGTAAGATGAAAGGTTTGATGTCGATATATATCTAACTGTGTTGCCAAGGGACGATTCATCACTCGGATCAAAAAACTGGGCACTGTATCATCTCCAGCAGTACACTTGTCTGGAAATGATGCCATAATATCCATCAATGTATCTTCGGTTGCCGGTTGACGATGATAGTTGAGTTAGACTATTAGGAAGCACAAGCTGCTCATCCCTAATGTAAGATTCCGAAAATAATGTAGCGAATGCATCTACAACATCTTCTGGATTTTCTACAGTAACATCATCGACTAGAAGTTTGCCAGATATCCATGTAGGTCCCTTTCTACTTTGAACATATCCCCACAATCGTCCTGGATCAATCTTGATAGCGTTCTCCATTTCAGAAAGATAAGACCTCTAGCTGATAGATACTTGAGCCTTTGTCAGAGCTAGAAGTCTGCTGAACTCTTGATAATCAGAAGTCTTATTTGTGCGTTTCTATTTCTTCCTATACAGTTCTTTTGTCTTACGATTGGGTCGAGTTCCTGAAGATATCCATGTAGGATAACATGAGTTTGAACGTAAATATTTTGGAACAGAAGCATCAAATAATTATATCAGACCTTGTTGTTAGCAGGAAACTGAACATGTCTTGGTGTGGTTAGGAGATTAAGTGATATAGATAAAGCAGGATGATATGAGTCTTCGGATACTAATGGTTGTTTATCTCTTACAACTTCCAAACTAGAGAACGGATTACAAAATATTAGATTAAGTAATCGCCCATCGGTATTTAAAATATTATTGAACTGTAATTTAGTAGATTCACAAAAGTTAAGCAAAAAAAGAGATAGTGCAAGAGGTATAGTACTGTTGACATGATCATAATAACGGGGCAAATTGATATCTCCCAAGAACAGAACAGTATTGGCGGCTATAGTGATTTCAAACAAGCTTGCCATCGGAATCTATAATTTGCGTATTTATTATTTGTTCCCAGTTAGAAGCTAGAAGATACGGTAAAATAAATTGAAAGGTGCAGGTTGGTTGGGGACGAGCAAATACATCTCACCAATGTTTAGCACCTTCTTGAAACTGGGAAACCTATCTATCTTTTCAATAATGGGCAACCCTTAAACTTACACTACTTTAACTCTCCATAATCTCGATTCTAGGGTTACCATTACGGATAACTTTACAGAATTTTAAAACTTCTTTTAAAGAAATTATGTGACCACTGCAATCACATTTTTCCTAGAAGTAGATTTCTAACAATGCTGATGATATCATCAGCAAGTTTTACAGTAGAGTAAAAAGTAAAGAAAAGGAAGCGACTCTATTTGTAACAGTTGATTGTTGTCTTCTCTTTTTTGCTACCAGTTCGGGCATATAGTGAAGTATTTGGAGTTCGCGATTAATTTCAATGGATGGAACCTTAAACGGAATTTAGAAGTTTGTTTTCTTAGCTGCACTTAACTTGTACTTGAAGACGCTTGGAGGCGTTTCTGGAGCAAATTTTTTGAATCCATATAACATTAAAATGTGAGCTCGCTTACCAAAATCTTTTATAACGGTAGTTGTTTCTTTGGGCGTTACATTAGAGGTGGGTAACTTATTCGCGAGCTGATTCGAGGAGCTGATTCCCGTGGAAGATCTACTGAGTTAACTCAGTTTACATTTTAGAGTCGACTCTTTTTACAATTTTATAGTTACGGTCAGCACATAATAAAATTATTTGAATCAGACAAAATATGAACGAGAGTTATGTATCTTATTGGGTCTTTGTTTGTGCTCAAAATAATAGCGCGAGTATAGCAAGAATATAGCTAATCGGATATTATAAATTTAGATTAGTTTTATTAAATTCGGACTAATATGGAATAACAAATAATTGAAATAGAACTACCTACATCATAACGCGCGTCAACTCTACGAACCGTATTAATATGTAGATACCGGCGTCTGCAAGACAATATGATTCATTCTGAACTAACTCGTTGATTTCCATTGTATCCATTGCACATTATGATCCAACGGAACAAGTGAGTCATTCAGCTCTTTTGAGTCAGCTCAGTGAATCGATTCTTGTAAAAGAGTCAAATGCAGAGAAACAGCTCTTCAAAAAGAGTCATTTTGCCTATCTCTACTTGCATCAGCATTACACACAGCATTAAACTAACCGCTAGCAGCATAGCAACCTTACCAATCACCAAACGGATTAAAGAATCCGAAAATTTGTGTCGGAAAACTTTTTGAAAAATGATTTAAATCAAGAGAATGAATTTTCCGATTCCTCCAACAATTAAAAAATGATTCAATTTTCAAACAATTCTAAGAAGTTCGAGGTCTTAAAAAAATCAATTTTAATTCACTTAATTTGTTCAATCTCCCCATCTAATATACAGGATGTCCGCGATATACAAAGCATCCTTTTAAGGTATGATAGGTACAACGATTTAGAAACAAAAACATATAATACACCTTGGGTCTATCTGTAAGCGTAAACGAGAAAAAAAATTATTTCTAAAAAACCTTATTTGGTCAAACTGTACAAGAAAACTCATCCATATTGCTTCTTAAATAACCAAAAAACCATATCAAAAATTTAGGGTTGAAAATAACTGAAAACAACGATGAAAACGAATTACTTCATACTTTGAAATTGAAGCGTGGTGTTATTTGTCTTCCACCATACTGTACCCGTATGCAATTAGAAGCGCAGATGCATGCCAAGCATCCTCTCTTTATACGACCTTGAACTTGTATCGTACGAAGTCAATGGCCATATGTTTTAAAATAAAGGTATCTTTGCGGTTTTTTTAATAATGTTATGACAATAAAATCGATGTTATGTTGAAGTTAGAGTGAAAAGGGCGTATTTAATAGCAGCCTCCGATCGGTAAATGAAAATTTAAGTTGAGGAAAAGTCGCATTGAATGAAAACAATATTATAATAGTGCAATTATGTTATGGCGCTTTAAGCTCTTTCGTAAAGGCTACTACAAAATTGAGTTCTTTTCTTTCATTTGTGATAAATTGGTGGTCCTAAAAAGGACTTTTTTGAGAGGCAGGAGAAAATGTATTACAGTAAAGGCTCGATGTGTTGCCCATTTTCGAGAACACACGCCTGTAATCGTCGTAAATCTTGCACTAATCAGCTGCCGGTGTACAGTATGCGTCGAAGTTTGTGACATGAGAAATATTTTTTTTTTCTCGTTTACGCTTACAGATAGACCCAAGGTGTATTATATGTTTTTGTTTCTAAATCGTTGTAGCTATCATCTCTTAAAAACATGCTTTGTATTTCGCGGACACCCTGTATATTGTTTCATTGAAATAAACTTGTTCTTAATTTAATGCAGTAATCCACACTACTTTTATAGCTCACACAACACACCAAAGGAAAATCCACAATCTATGTACTATCGAGGGCTAGAGTAATGAATCAGACAAGCGATATGCCCTTCCCCAGGTATTCGACACATTTGACTACTCGCACTGGGCGGCTGTAATTAGAATTAGAGACGGATACCTAGCAGGTAAAATTCAGGTAGAAAATGTAATGTAAGAAATGTAAAGCGATATATTATAATTTCATTTACAATAGTTGCATTTACTCTTTATATTAAGAAGTAATGCTGACTAGAATTTTTAACTAGATTTCGTAAGCACAAGCTGTTTCTTTGGCAAAAGTAAATCTTATTATCCAGATAGTTTTTCCACTTGTTAGGTCAATGATAACACTGCATTCGAACATATTGTTTGCTATTATACATGTATGGATAAAACATGTATGTTTTACACATGTAAATTTTCAATAATATGCTTTTTAATAGAATAACACGATTCTATCTATAGAGAAATGAATTGTTTCCGATGCCCTATTAAGAAACGATTTCAATGAAGTAGCAGTTTAAAGAAATTTATATTTTTTTTAATATTTACGCAATCACAAAATAATGAATTTACATACTTTTAATTTATTAAAACATAGGTATAATAAATGTATTTTTGTGCATAGATAAGCACAGTTCAGATATTTTTCTACTTTTAGGTCAATTCAAACACTATAATTCGATTAAAGATCATTTATTCCAGAACCTTTATAATTTAGTAGGTATTAGTTACAACTTCGTCAGGGGAAGAAATTTACATTTAATTTGTGTCAAATAATTACAATCTATTTTTGCTATATTTATCTACTAAATATATTGGGCCTAAAGTTATATACATAACTTATAATATAATAGATTACACAACCTCTTAGTTATCTAGTAAAATTAATGAGTTTCCAATTACATCAGGATTGATTAGTTTTTGATTATAAAATTATAATTTTAATTTAGTTCAGAAGTGTTAATTGTTATGTTACATGTTTGTGGATTACTATTACTCCCTTTAAATTCTTAATCTTCTTAAGTGATGTAATTATGCAAACGATTAAAACTTAAGAAAACTAATGGTATAAATGGATATATATTGTATATTTTTAAGACATATTGTATAGTTTGTGTTGTTTCACTTGAAACATAATAAATAAATAAAATAATATTAAAGTTTCTAATTTTATAATTTTTGTAATTATTATTTAAAATTATTATTATTATTTAAATATTTTGCACCATAAAATAATGACTAATTTATGCTAAACTTTTTTTCTTTTATTAATTTATCTACGTTCTCCCTGAATTCAGTATCATCATATTCATTTCCAATATAATCACAATTTGCTAGGTTTAAATTCTTGTAAATGCTCGCTACCTTTTGGCCTGCGGCTATACGGCTTATTGCAGTTGCCCAGTTATGTTTAGGTCGATAACAATTCAAAGCGGAAAGCCCACAATAGACACGTTGTATTGCAGTTTGATGCTTTACTTTTGCCCTCGATAGTACATATGTTGTACATAAGTCACTATGTACTTGCAACTTGCAGTCTTATGCGACAGGTTTTACAATATTTTAATTATTTTATTACTTCAATATATTTCACAAGAATCTTAGAATGTTAATAATATCTACTAAGTATTATTTCATATTTTAGGACTTACAAATTGAATAGGAGTCACTACCGCAGCATTTTACGATTGAATACCTCCTGTTAATTATTAGCTATGCGGTAAATGAAGAATAACATGGTTTTAATTAATTGCATTGGCGTGTCTAGTCCATCGCGGTATTTCGTAAACGCTCATTTAAATATATTTAAATAATTTATTACTACTAGGCCAAAGCGTTAATTAATTTCTTGTTCCAATAATTTGTTAATTTAAGACTAGAGATCGTGTAGATCTTCGTCATTATCATTTTAATCGAACGTGTCGTACGTTGCCAGTCTATCTGTTGGAATCTGTTCTTTTCTAAAAATTAAAATTTATAATGAACGTTGATGTTAGAAGCTGTAGTGTTAAAGTAGCATTCAGTTTAAGTGAGAATGTGTATTTTGTTGGTGTAAGTAGCTATTGTGGCGAAACAAATATTTAATTAACCGCGTTTTGTTTATATGAAGAGCTAATGAATGTACAGTTTTATTTTATCTATCGTTAATTAGACATGTTTCACTAATTGAATATATTTAATAATGGAATAACTTACTAAGAATATTTGTGTCTTTTAATTCTACTAGGAATGTTTCTGTCTTTTAATTTTCTTCGTTCAGATGTGAATATTTACATAACTAATTGCATTTTTACTTCTCTAACTACTGTGGTGCATAGCTAATAAGTTTCCTTTTATTTATATGGTTATAAATAACAGTAAAAACAGCCGCCATTCCGGAAAGACATGTCTTGATTAAGAATTTTAGATTTCTTGCTTTTATTGTATAGGTACATATACAGCGTTAGCAAAAAGTCCCGGAACGGTCGAATAACTTTGTTATTTGAAAATTATGATTTCTGAAATTTGGTATGGGGGTATAGTTAATATAAATGGATTTTATGCAATACAGTTTATATTTTTTTCACTTTCGGTTTAATCGGCAATACGTCCAACTTTTTTTTTTAACGAAACGCCCAGATTTTTTTTAACACTTTTGAATGCAAAATAAAAAACTACGTTCAGGAAGTATTAAGATGTTTATTTTTATTCACAAGAAAACAGTTAAAAAATTAAAAAAGTGTCCTAATACAGAAAAAACAAGGTACCTTTGAAAAAAGTTGTTGTTTAGTGTTTGCACTCTTTTTGCCGTCACATTTGACAATTTTAAAAGCGTTTTAACTTTTGTATCGCTATAAATTTACTTATTTTAGACATTGACATTTGAAAATGGCAGTAAAACTTACTGAATCAGAATGAATTGAGATATTAATGATGCGTGGGTACGGTGATCGTCAACGTTCTTTTGAAGAGGTTCGTATTTTCTTTAATACTGTTTATCCGGATCGTCACATTAGTAAAAGTACGGTATGCCGAACAATTCAAAAGTTTGAAGTCTTTCGTCAGGTGAAGGATTTACCTAGAAGGGGACGTCCATTAACAGCAACAGATGAAGAAACTAGTTTGAATGTGTTACTTACAGTGGAAGAAAATCATCACGTGTCCACAACAGAATTAGGTCAAATTCATGAGATCTCTCAAAAATCTGCTCATAACATTCTTAAATCAGCAAGAATGAAAGCCTATAAAATGTATCCCGTCCATGAGTTAACTGAAGATGATCCAGATCGTAGACTACATTTTCGCGAAACAATGACGGAATTGATCGAGCAGCAGCCTAATGTTTTAGATCACATCATTTTTTCAGATGAGGCAACGTTTTGTCTCAACGGCACTGTGAACAGACATAATTGTCGCTACTGGTCAATTGAAAATCCGCATTGGATTGAAGAAATCCATACACAGCGTCCTCAAAAGGTGAATGTCTGTAGAGGAGCAATCGAGTGGCCAGCACGTTCGCCAGATCTCTCGCCATTAGATTTTTTCTTTTGGGGTCACTTGAAATGTCAAGTGTACAAAAATCGTCCCCATAATCTTGAACAATTGGAAGAGAGAATAGTTCAAGAAGCCAATCGCATCACTCCAGAACAAATACAAAACTCAATAAGAAATTTTACTGACCGTTTACATTTTTGTCAAATTGTAAATGGAGAGCATTTTGAACAATTATTGTAATCGCAACCTGAATAGACAGGTATCTTGATTTTTCTGTATTAGGGCACTTTTTTAATTTTTTAACTGTTTTCTTGTGAATAAAAATAAACATCTTAATACTTCCTGGACGTAGTTTTTTATTTTGCATTCAAAAGTGTTAAAAAAATCTGGGCGTTCCGTTTAAAAAAAGAAGTTGTACGTATTGCCGATTAAACCGGAAGTGAAAAAAATATAAACTGTATTGCATAAAATGCATTTATATTAACTATACCCCCATACCAACTTTCAGAAATCATAATTTTTAAATAACAAAGTTATTCGACCGTTCCGGGACTTTTTACTAACGCTGTATATACATATACAGGGTTGCCCACTTGGCCTTCGTTCGTAAACAGTACGTTTACTATTGATTTTAACGGAAAATATTAAGATGCATTTTTATTGGAATGTTTGCCGTTTACAATGTAAAAATATTTCGAGTTCCCTGAGGAGCTCGATTTAGTCTGTACAGGACCGGACTCAGTTTTTTTTAAATGGAACACCCTATATATTTTTATAGTTTTGATATGTATATCGAATTTTAAGTCAATGTTGTTAAGACTTTTATTTCCAAAAGTCAACTCGTTTAGGAGAAAAAACAAGTTTTTTGAAAATTCCCACCGAAATTACAGTTCATTCAAAAAATCGTATCTATTCAATCGTTGACTAAATATTGACCAAATTCGAGATTATCATAACCTAGAAAGTGGTATAATTTTTGGTATGTTGATTTTTAACGAAACTTTTTGTAAAAGGACTTTATTGATATTCCTTTGGCAACCACAGAAAAAGTGGAAAAAACGATTTTTTTTTAATGGAACCACCTGTATATTTTATCAGGAATGAATTCCTTTAAAAATTTACTACGATTTTTGTTAAACATGTCCTATACCCAAAGGCAATAGTTTCTAAGATAACTACCATTAATAACATGTTGCTCAGAAATTTTGCTGGTCTTTTAAATTAGAGTTAAAATCAATAACAAATACACACTATTTATAACAAATATTTAATTTTTATTATAAAGTATTGTAATGGTCACATAAAAAAGAAATGATGCAAACTACAAATTGCTTAAAATCAATTTAAAATAGCTTCAAAAACCCCGCCATTATTTTCTATACACAGCCTTACACGATTTGTAAAACTTTCGTTAACATTTTGTAACATTGCGGGGCTTATTGACCTGAAAGCTTCACGTATTCTTTCATATCGTCGGAAGTTGTAGGCGGTTCTTGGTATAAGCGCTCCTTGACATATCCCCACAGAAAGAAGTCAATTTTGGTAATATCGGGTGACCGGGGTGGCCAGTTCACAGCTCTTCCTCTGCCAATCCATCTCTCGGGATATGTATTGTTTCAGAGAGGTTCTTACTACCATACCGTAGAGGTCAGGAGCGCCGTCATGCTAGAACCACATGAATTGACGCACTCTCAATTGGATATCTTCTAGTAAAATAGGCAATAGCTGCCGCAAAAAATGTAAATAAGTTTGGCAGTTTAAGTGTCCATCGAAAAAAAGGGCCCCACGACGTATTGACCAAGAATTTCACCCGACGTATTTAGCGACCACCAATGCTGACGGTGAATCTCTTGATAGATGTGGGTTTATATCGGAATAATGGTGGTAATTGTGCCTGTTCATAAACCCGTCATTATGGAACGTTGATTCGCCGTAAGCATTGGTGGTCGCTAAATACG
>ML217065.1:11627-37318 GCA_004785975.1 Popillia japonica
TGTTCATAAACCCGTCATTATGGAACGTTGATTCGCCGTAAATAAAACAAAATTAAAAAAGTCTCTGTCTAATTTTGCATTGGCCCAACGACTAAAATCTGAACGACCTAGAAGATCATCTCCAATATGTTTGTGGTGCTTTTGAAACCGATATGGGTGAAATTTTTCGTTTTTAATGGGACGCCAAACTGATGTCCTGCTAACTTCTGCAATGTCCTCAATTTGCTTAGCAGTTCTTCTTGTGTCTTCAACTACGGCTGCCATTATTATTGCTTTATTGTTCTCACTTAGAACTAATTTGTCACGTCTAGGTTTCGAACATGCCACATTTCCGCTAGATGACACGAATCTTTCAAAAAGATTCTCAAATTCCGATACGTCTGAATGGCGTCGATCGGGATACTTCTCTTTGTAGACACGCGTAGCCAACAACGGATTCCTTAGGCATTCCCCAAGAATGAAAACCATATCGACTAATTCATTATTTGGAAAACGTGACATTTTCGGTTATATTTTGGGCTCTTTGTGCAAATCGGATAGCATAATTTGTCATATAAATTATAATTAAACTGACATATGTATAATATGTTGTTTTCGCATTGCAACTATTATTTTCACGGCACCTATGATTCAAAAGAACAACGAACTTTCTGAGTAACATCTTATTAATGGTAATTATCTTAGAAACTATTGCCTTTGGATATAGGACATGTTTAACAAAAATCATAGTAAATTTTTAAAGGAATTCATTCCTGATAAAATATACAGGTGGTTCCATTTAAAAAAATCATTTTTTCCACTTTTTCTGTGATGCCAAAGGAATATCAATAAAGTCCTTTTACAAAAAGTTTCGTTAAAAATCAACATACCAAAAGTTATACCACTTTCTAAGCTATGATAATCTCGAATTTCGTCAATATTTAGTCAACGATTGAATAGATACGATTTTTTGAATGAACAGTAATTGACTTAAAATTCGATATACATATCAAAACTATAAAAATATATAGGGTGTTCCATTTAAAAAAGCTGAGTCCGGTCCTGTACAGACGAAATCGAGCTCCTCAGGGAACTCGAAATATTTTACATTGTAAACGCCAAACGTTTGAATAAAAATGTATTTTAACATTTTCTGATAAAATCAATACTAACCGTACTGTTTAAGAACGAAGGCCAAGTGGGCAACCCTGTATAGTAGGTACAGTTATTATTATTTGACTTCTTTTACAGGTACAGATTCACTCTCTGTATTACCTATTGGATTCAATTCAGAAGCTTAGCATCCAAAAAATTTTTTGGTCGAGTTTTGTTCTTGTTTCGTAATAAAAACAAAGTTTAATGTTTGTTTTTCCAAAATTTTAACATTACTTGGATCTGCCAAATTGTGAAAAAGGTCAAGTAGTTCTTTTGTGATAACTGTACATATCAACAGTTTTCTCAAAGGTGTACAATTGTAAAAAATTCTAAATTTAAGGTAGAGTAGGTAGAGTAGAGTTAAAAAGTTGGGTTATTATTCTTAAAAGCTTTTACAGCAATCATCTGATTTTGTACCGCATAGTTTTTATGAGCCAGGCGAAAGCGTATTTCTTCTGGTCCAAAGAATGTGATGGCTGTTCTATTGTTGACTTTTTGTTAAAACTTCTATCAATGCCTAAAGCGATTCCTTACAGTACAACTTTTTTAAATTGAAAACGATAAAGTTGTAAAACATAAAAAATTATCAAGAACGAGGGCTGTGTTTGGCACAAGACTCTATGAAGATATGGAATGGAAAAGTTACTGAAATGTTAACTCAAACATCTTTGTAGATTGAGTTATAAACGGAATCTACCATTACGCAACAGCTTTTCTTAGTTACTAATCTGATTTAACTTTTGTAGCTCGCAAAATGCAATATCTACATAGACGATGGCTACCTCTTTCCAAAATTAGAAGGGAAAATTACCTCTCATACCCAAATTAATGCAGTGGACCTATTTGGCAGAAGCTAACAGTTCGTGGTTCCTACGAGGTACTGCATACACCCCACCCCTTACAAATCATTTTAGTAACAGCTTCTTTTCACGGCTACTGAAAAGTAGTTGCTAATTTCTAGAGAAGATAAGGCTCCAGATTTGTCGCAGTCTTTTAGATCTTTGTGCATGTTAAATGCTTCATTGCAGTTGCACTCATCACTAACAAAAGAGCTAATGGAGATTTTAGGCAAAGATGGATTGGAAAAACTTGATCAGGAGAGTGACGTGTATCTAGACCAGTGTAAGTTTTAGACCGCCAAATTTGCCATTCAAAGATGGCAGGAGGTGGAAGGGAATATAGTCAAGAAGGTCTGTAGGGATTGCGAATGCAAACAATTGCACGAGGAAAATAAGATAGGAAATGGAGTGGGAGTACATCAACCTTCAGGTCGACATTGATGCCATATACTATACGATGGTATGGACCTTGTTGCCGCTGAAGTCAATAACATGATTCCGATTTTTTCCAAGCGTGTCTTCTTAAAGTCAAAATTGATTTACTTCGTTAATCCAAAATACTCATTAAGAAAATCTTTAATTAACTACCACGAAATACAACTTTCTTTATACAGGGTTATTCAAAAAGGAAGAACAGATCTCCAACATTTATTTCTTCCAAACTACAAAAGATAGAAACATGATTCCAACGTTCATGGAGAGAGGAGAAAAGTTTACAGTTTTATATGCATTCAATATGACCACCGTGTGTTACACGACAAATGTCTCTAGTTATCGAATTCTCAGCTTCAACAATTCGATGTGGTAGAGCTTCAAGAGTGTCAGGTATAGGAGGCATAAAACCATGGTCTTTGACGTAACCCCATCGATAAAAATCACACGAAGTGAGATCTGGAGACCTGGGAGGCCACGATCGATAAAGTTGATTTTCTGCTCCCCCTCTTCCAATCCAACGTCCTGGAAATGTGTTATTGAAATAACATGGTAAGAGAAATGAGGCGGGGCACCATCTTGTATGAAGATGAAATCATCTGAATCTTCTTCAAGTTGGGGAATTAACCAGTTTTCAAGCATGTCAAGAGAGGTTAGTTTAGGTCTCACAGTTTTCTCCATGATGACGAAACGTTTATAAACCTTGGTTACAGATATCGCACAGAAGACGTTCACCTTTGGTGAATCTTTTTCATGTAGAATAACTACCCTAGGATTTTCATTGCCCAACGTCTAACGTTATGGCGATTAATTTTACCAGAAAGATGAAAAGTGCATTCATCGGAAAAAAATTAATCGTTGAGAAAATTGTCTTCTTCCATACCATCTAACATGCCATGCAAAATTCGTACCTTTTGTTGTGGTCGCCAGGATAAATGCTTGCAATAACTGCACTTTGTATGGCTTCATGTGTAGACGATGTTGTAGAACTCGCCATACCATTGGTTGGGGAATGTTGCGTTCCATGCTTGCTCGGGATGTGGATTTCTTTGGGGTCCTTTCGTAAAGTCTACGAACACGCTCGACATTCTCGTCCGATGTGCGAGGACATCCTGTGCTTTTATTTTTGCAAATGCAACCATCTTCTACGAATTTTTGATGCCACCCGTAAATTTGCTTATGACGCGGCGGTTGTTTATTAAATTTACGGCGAAATGCTCGTTGAACTGCAACAATTGCAGCAAACAAAATGATTTCTGTTGTGGTGTCGCCGCCATTTAACTACAGACAAACAACAACAAACAACAGCGCCAATGCGGCCGTCATTGAACCTTGTACTCCCCACGCTATTTAAATTGTAAACTTTTCTCTCTCCATGAATGTTGGAATCATGTTTCTGTCTTTTGTAGTTTGGAAGAAGTAATTGTTTGAAATCGGTTCTTTCTTTTTGAATAACCCTGTATATACTTAAATATACTTAAAAGGGAGCCCATCACCTCCCAAAACAGTACAGTGCCTGAAGGCCACTGCAGCTGTACATACCACAAACAAAATAATACTTATTCATTGATAACTGGACTTTTAGATTAGATTAGATTAGAGGTAAAGGTGGCACCGTGGGCTTCTTTCACCACGATCTTCTATGTCTATTGTGTTCCCTAATAATCCTTAAAGATGCCCTCTAACGTTGCCATTTGTATGAGGGTTATCGTCCTTGAGAGCGGCTCCTTATTGTAGCTGTGCGCTGTTGGATTTTCTGTGCCCCAGCATTAGAAACCTTGTCCTTGCCAGATCTTCACAATGGCACAGCACATGGACTGGGGTTTGTTCCTACTCTTTCCAGAATCTGCAGGTAGCATCTTCCATTAGACCTATGTTATGCATCTGCCCATCTTTACACTATCTTTACTCAGCAGGTCTCTAGTGAATTGAGGCTTCTGTTCTTTTAAGAACTCTTTTGCCTGTCTTTGTCCTGGTGATCTTTGCCACCATGGACTTATTATGTGTCCGTTGTTGATGGACTTTCTGATTTGTCTTACAATTAGTGTGCTTATCTTAACTTTTACGGAACAGATTTACTTTCATAATTATTGAAAAACAATTTAGGGCACATTAATGAAGATTTATTGGATGATGCGTCTTCAGACAAGTTAGGTTTTCAACAACAAGAAGATGCAACTTATATATATGTATGTATATGAATCTACAGAATCATATCGTTATACTTGCTAATTCGAGGGCGCTGCTCTCTATTTATTGAGATACATGCACGTAACATGACATTTACGTTTCACCACGGCTACGAATGTAGTGGCAACATAATCATTTGTCACGGTCTTCGCTAAAAGATTACTTAATTTACACTTTAAGTACCTTTTCGGATGACTTATTTCCACGGTATTCGAGGATACGGGTATTTCCTTCAAATGGATAAGATGGAAGGAGTATAAACCGTAAAATAGTGGCCGCGTGAGGATTTGTAACCCTTTTCGAAGATCTTAGGTTTCGATCACCCGTGGCGCGTGCAGCGCTTTCGTTTCAACTCGCTTCACTAAATAACTTTTTTTCAGAGAACCTATATTGCTTTTAATATGTGTTAATGTATTCTACGGTGAATTTATGAGCTAGTAATATTCGATAGTATATACGTGTATATTTGTATGCTAACAATGTGTGTTTTAAGAGCATAAAACTTTTATGAGTTGTATATTTTCGACAATTTGAAGATTGAGCGGATGGAACGATATTTTCTGCTGTCAACGGTGAAATATGTAAATTATGCACATACGTGCGTGTAGAGTTTGCGTTACGCAAACCTATATTTGGCGTGAATTGACGTTTCGTAACGTGAAATAGAAACGGTATCGTTCGACAATTTGTGGAGTCAATTATAGCACAAACACAAAAGTCAATTACGAAATTTGGAGACAAAAACCGCCCAAGTCATACGAACTGATAAAATATTTAAAAAGACGAAATATTCTAAAGTGATCAACTTCTGTGGTTTATTGAGAATCCCAATCGAACCATGTAACATCTTTCATCGCATACACTGCCAGCTTTACAGCATCGGAAGATTTCTATCTTGTTTCGTACAGAGGAATACATGAATATTAAAAATGACATTACCGATCTCTTTATATTATATAGATATAGCACACAAGGCTATTACACAACGTTACTGCCCAAGCATTTTAATTGAATATTGCAATGCTAGAGAGAGATTCGTTCGTAGTATTAAATTACGTATTCAATTTTCGTCTCATTAAAAATGCATTAATGCCTTTAAATATTGCATTCGTGATTTATAAAAATCGATACTATCGTGCGCCGGTCCACGTTTTCCAGCGCAAGATAACTCGACCGAAAGAGATCATTATTCGAATAGCGATGCTCCACATGGGAGTGACTTATATTAGCTTTTTTTTGAAGGTTAGGTGAGTTCGCCTTTCGTTCGGATTAAATAGAAAGGTGTGACGGTAAATTCAGAGAATTTTGTGTTATTGATGTAATAGAATGTCAGATATGTTCCAAGCATGACAAAATGTCATTAAAGAATCATAAATTGTATAAATTTTGAGGAAAAAATTTGTAATTTGGCTGGTTGTTACTTGTTTTGATTTAGTTTTTTTTTTACCAAAATGTAGGGTTTTTAATGGAATTGTTTGTATTCGGTTGAGCCTCACATTGCTAAAGGCATATTTGCCTGAATTTATATAACCTGTGCAGCAGAATGGACCAGGTTGTATAAACGAGGATGCTCACTTGATAATCGCTAAAGCTTAATTAGTTTTGATTTGTTTTGGACCCGGTTTTGATCTGGTCTGGCTCTGGCTTTGACCAATCTTTCTAATCTAGTTATACTGTCAAAAGACTGCTTAGCTGGTATTGGAAGTAACTTACCTGATAGCGGTAACAACTTACTTGGTTTTCACCTATTTTGGAGTTAGTTTTGGCATGTTTGGAATTTGCTTTTGACTTGTTTTAGACCTGAAAACATCTGAAATTATGTTCATATTTTTCGATGAGAGTAGTATCTTTGCGTAATGTCTTAATGTCTCTCAACTGAAAGGGCAACACTGCTTCTGTCACAAGACATCTGCCAGTTGACTCCTGTTAAAATTTAAACAAGCTACGTCATTTAGTTTGTGTTAGTTTACGGAAGATGCCGAACGTTCTAGACGCCCAGCTGAAGTCTCTACACTCGAAACAATTAAAAAAATTCATGATATGGTGTTGGCTGATTGCAAATGCGACAGATTGTGCAAGCCATAGGCATATCACGTGGCTCAGTGGTTTCAACTTTGAAAGATCATTTGGGCATGAGACTGCTTTCCGCAAGATGGGTGCCACGTTTGCCTCACAATCGACTACAAACGCAATCGTGTGACAACTTCGCAGGAGTGTTGGACAAGTATTGCGCCGTTTCGTAACCGTAGACGAAACATGGATCCACCACAACGCACCAGAGGCAAAACAGCAGTCAAAACAGTCGGTTTCTTGGCGAAAATTGGCGCGAAAGAAGGCCACGGTGACAGCCAACAAAGCCAATAAAGTCATGGCGGCCGTTTACCTTCAAAAGAGTAAAACAGTGGCAAATATTATGCCAACTTGTTGGGTCGATTTAATGAGGATTTGAAAAACACGACCATTGCAAAAATCAATGAATTAGGCTACAAATTGCTCCTCCATCCGCCCTATTCTCTGTATTTAGCACAGAGTGACTATTTCTTGTTTCCAAACCTAAAGAAATGGCTCAGCGGAAAGGGATTTGACTCGATGAACGATGAAATCATCTCACACACAAAGACGTATTTTGACGACCTCGACAAATCTTATTTTTTTGGAAGAGATAAAAGAATTGGAGAATCGTTGGACATAGTGTATAGATCTCAAAGGAAATTACGTTGAAGAATAAAATGATTTTTTATCCAAAAATCTGGGTTTCATTCAAAAAGTCACGGACATATTGATCCGCCTTCGTATAATGCTTCAAACTCTTAAGCGAATTCGTTAAGATCTCTTTATATTATCATATAATTGAAGGAATCCTTTTCTTGCGCTAAGGTAGTTAAGTCCTATTTTTTTTTTATTAAAGGACGCTGGGGAGGCGCATCTTCCAACAAGAGGCCCTTCTGAATAATCCCCAGGTACTTCATCCCCGGAACCGTTTGTCTTGACATATCATCGTGGTGAAGTTGGATGTCTGTTCACGTACTTAGTTTTTCCCTACATCTCCCTTCCCTCATCAGAGGATTAGGAGTTCAGGTGTACTCTTTTAGAATTACTATTCGCTCTCTGCTCCGCTTCCCTTGTGCTAATCACCTTCATCATAAAGTTTCGTATGAGCAACCATTTTGTATCGTTTTCTACCATTTGCAAGACTATCGTTCCTGCAGACATTTTTTCGTCGAAGCATCTCTCGAGGTCCATTCTCTCTCTGTGCCATCTGCTGCAATCTATTGCAGCATGTTGTGCCGTGTCAATTTCCCCGCAGTACAAACAAGTGTCCTCCAGTGACAGTCCAAATCGTTTAAGGTACGTTCTGAAGTGCTCTGAGAAGTCCTATATTAAAAAGCTAAAAATTTAACAAATTAAAATCCAACGGCTATACAGAAGAGTTATGGAGGAGATTGAAAAATTTGGCAATTCTAGTCAATTAAATTACGAAGATCCATTACTACGTTAGGGAAGTAGAAAGATGGTCTGAGTTAAATAAAAGCGTCGCTATTTTTCTCTGACAGTCGACAACTCAAAACGATCAGTTCTACAAGTCTTGATTCTGAACTCGGTTGGGATTGCGTAAGCGCTCTAAATGAGGTAGTTTCCCAAAGAAAATTGGCGTGAATTTCCAGCCACAATGAATGCGAGGCGGCAGATGATTTGGCCAGACAAGGTTTGCCAAGATTATTGGCCATCTTTCGGTACCACCAAATTGCAAATTCAAAAGTTCATTATCGAATGGAGACCCAAGTCCAAGAAATGATGGAAAATATCATCAGAACAAAGGCAGGCAAAAGAGTTCTTAAATGAAAAGATGTATGAATCTATTAGAGATCTAGTGTGTAGAGACAGGAAGAATGATGAAGAATGATCTGCCGACATTGTAGAAAAATTGGCATATGTTTAACATAGGACTGGCAGAACATACATACTATCTGCAGATTCTGCGTGGAAGAACCCCTAGCTAATGTGCTGTGTCATTGCGAGCACCTGGGTAGGAAAAGATTTCTAGTACTGGAGAAAGGAAGAAGACATACTTAGAGGACGCCTCCTCAGACTAAAAGAGAGTTGTAAAAGAGGTTTGCGGCCATCATAATGCTAATATAATCACTATTCACCAGTTAGGTTTTCTAAGTTTATGTAGCCTCTGAATATTTCCTAGTCTTCTTTGCCTTACAATTTTCTTCAGCATTGAAGTGCTATGAAACCTATACAATGGTCATTTTGTTATTTGTTCTTATATGTCTAACATAATCTTGACATTTAAATGCAACTTTGGAAAGCACAGCTTTTAGAGGACCTTGCATCTCTGCACAGATATAAATGTTTGACATTTTCAGATGCAGATATTTGTGGAGTTTGATTCCGTCTGAAGTATTGTCGGGAATAACTTTAAGGTTTTTGATAGATTGGTATTCGGACCATGAATTCCAACTACTATTCCTTCGTTTGTATGTCATCCGCATGTGCATATCTACAAGTGATTCAGTTTCGAATTCAAAAAAAAATCGCATTGTCTCCTAGACTATAAAAGATTTTAAACCTTCTAGAGCTTATTCGAAGGATTTAATAGGATTTCAAAGTCTGGATAGGGGTCCATGGAACGAACCAGCTAGTCTGCTACTGTGCGGGAAAGTGGGTAATTCATTTGGCGGATATGGCTAGTTTGGTCCATATTTACTCTCTCTTTACTGCAATTTTATTTTATTCACAAGAAGTGAGACGTTTTTTGGTTAAATAGTAATAAAGATTAATCGCTTGCTTACGTATTCAAGTTTAAATGTTGTTATATCTTACACGAAAGTGTTGATTTAATAATTATAATGCCTAATAACTTTATGTTTCCACCTGAATTAAGTTTTCTTTATTGTCTTTACTAGCCGGTCAAATGGCGATTTTAATGCACTGGGTTGGGTATAACTGCAATTCTAAAAAGTAACAGACGGTGGATAATTAACTGTTTCATTAATACTTTTACTCAATGGATGTAGGTTTCTAAACGCTTGTTTTCCATCGATTAATTAACCAATTCAATACCAAACAAGAATAAATCCATTAATTACTACTACCTCATCGTAAACCATTTAGGTCGTCTTGAATTATCAGCTTACACCTTCACAGTCGCACACTGACGAGTATGGTTGCGTATATCTTCTCCTACTTTCGCACTGATCATATGAAATTACATACCTCATGTTCTGGGATAGAGTTTCGCCTTAGCAATAGTAATAATGGTCCCATGCACGTATATCCATTAAGGTGAGGTATATACCTACACACAATATCGAGACGTAACTGGCGGATTCTGAGCAGGGCTCTCCACCAGTACATGCCACATCTACATGTTGTATATATGCACCCACGTACACACATGTGCCCATAATGAGCCGGCAATTTAACTTCTCATACCGAAAGAGGTGTAACTATAACTCAGGTGTTTATTAGAAGGTGTTGTTAATGGAAGAATGCGGCGATCGTACGGCGTACGCTCACCGCGGGTGCCCCGATACCGACGAGGCGCGTGTCTTGCTATACGAGACTCCCCTTGTGATCTTGCTTTTTCTAATTCGTATTCCGAATGTTGTGTTGCATTATTTGAAAATATTAAATGAGTTTGAAAGTATATTGTTATTAATTCTTTTATGTTATCAGGTTTAGTCGATTGAAAGTAACACACGAATATGCAGTAAACTATACTCTGTTTTTGTAAAATCCGGAATACATTAGGCAAATTAACCTGACAGCTAATTTGGCGGTAAATTTAAATGATGAATTGCAATGAAACTAAGTACCTACTTATTTACACTTCCATGTTTAATTTAATTTAAGTATACAACACATTTATAAAAAAATAAGTGCACAATCATTTTAATATGTATTTTATTATTTGTATTATATATATGGTAAGGGCATTACTTGTGAATCGGGCACTAATTGTGGATCAAAATATCTGTACTCTTAGTTTCTGAAGTTAGACGATAAATGACTGTAGTAGTATGTTTACTACACATGTGAGCATACCATATCATTCCTTGTGAATCTGTGAAGCCAGTTTAGCTATGCAAGAGCGTTTGTTCCATTTATTGGCAGAAATTTCAAGGAGAAATTAAGGTAAATTAATGTAAAAATTTGTAATGACTTCTGTATATAGTTCAGAGCTTTTAAATTCATGCAAAAGGGATGGGAAAAGTATATAGTTTGGATAAAAACATACATAGCTTTACGTGAAGCATTAGTCTTGCCTTGCGGGAAAGTTATTTATTACTTTGCAGTAACGCCATGTACTAAATGCATTTAAAGTTTAAATTATTGTTTAACTAAAAATTTGGCTTTTTACGGGTAATTCTGCAAAGTCCTAACTCCAGCATGGTAGAAAGCAATTACTCTAGCTAACATCTTGGGTGGATTTCGACGAAGTGGTGTCTGGCCTTTGGATTCTTCTGCAGTCCACGCTCACCGTTTGATGAATAGTAATGATACTATTCCTGTCTCTTAGGCACAACGATGAGCGACAACCCGGATGTTCATCTAATGCCACAGGAAATTCTTCTGTCCCACTAGTAGTCCAGGTGATAAAAGAACTTTTGGCACCAGAGGAAAACAATACCAAACGTTCTAAAAGAATAACTACTACTAGATGTGTAACTTCACTTGAGTTCTTGAACGAAATGGAGGAAACGGAGAAAAACAAATTAGCAAAAAGAAGAAGACTTGAAAGTACAAGTGAAAGTAGTGAAAGCGATAAAGAAACTAATAACGATACCTGTGGTGAATGTGGTGGGGCATTTGAAGATGATTTTAGAGGAGAAACTTGGATACAATGCATTAAATGTAAGCTGTGGTACAATCAAACATGCCAGAAGTTGTCTAAAAGCGCTCGACCAAAAAAAATTTTTCTGCACCAAATGTAAACAATGATGAACAATGAACTGCACAGCTTAATGACGGCCCTTAAATTCATGTAACTTGTTGCTCAGATCATGAAATTTGGACTTTCGCAATTAAAATATAATTTTCTTAAATTAGAGTTAATCATTGTAGCACTTAAATAATATCCTGATTTTTTGATCCTCAATTAGTGCCGGTCAGTAGTTTCGGATCACATTGTGTATCTTGTCTGTGGAGCGTTATAACCTCATGCGCACTGTATTTATATAATCTTTATGCTGTTTTCTATCAGTATATAGAAGCAAACTGCTTTTCGTTACGTGATACTCAACTAGTACCAATGGTCCAATTGTGGATCAAACGCTACGTTCTACATTTCATGAAAAATGCGTACCGAACTGCAATTTTTGTAAATGTAAGTGACCTTAGAAATTAGTCAAGGGATTTATTAATAAGTTGTAGGTAAAGTAGCTAGTTTGTGTAATTCACACTTCCGCAATCAGCTAATACGTTTAGGTAGATCTACTAGTGCTTTTACCCTATTTGTAGTAGGTACATCAAATATATTAACATCAAAATTTGTATTTCAGAAATTTAAAATTGATATTATATACTATTATAAATTATAATAGAAAGAAGCACTAGCTGGTCAATCAAACTCTAATACTGATATTATATTTTAAATATACATCATTCTACAGTTCTTCAACAAAATCACTTTCGCTGTCCATATCACTATCGCTTGTGTCATCATTTCCAAATGAAATAATAAATGGCTCCAGCACATCATCTATTAAGCCATCTAACTTGCATATTTTGTCTACATTTTTAATGACATATTCTATACATTTTCTCCACGTTTCTGAGGTTTGTAATAGCGGTTAACAAAAGGTCTTTCACTTCAGTTAATTTGAAGCTTTTATTCTTTGCAGCTACTTCATTTTTTTATTTGTGCCCAAACTAATTCAATAGGATTCAATTCATAATGGTAGGGTGATAATCTAACAATAAGTATAATTTTATTACTCTGTTTCGCCATTTCGTCCATTGCGTATACATTGTAACCTTCTTTGTGATGATTTATTATTTCCAACAACTCTAGTCGCACCATTGAGGGATCAAACGGTACACCATCTGTAAATGCTTGTCTGCGTCTTGTAACATTCATCACACACGTTTGCTCTTGTCTGCAACTTAATTCAGCCATGTTTCGTCTAAATAATAGGTCGGGCTTTGCTCATTTCTACAGCCTTGACCAAAAGTATTTGCCACCCTTCACAGCTTTGATTACAAGAAGTATGTAAGAAATAAAAGACATTTTTCTTGTACATATTTTTTGTTATGTCTATACACAACGAATATGAATATTGGAAGGATCCTCCACAGGCTTTTATGACTTCACGAATCCATCAAAGGCAGACACTGCAATTCCTCTTTTGCTACAAGCTAGTCGCATTCTACTTGCGTTAATTAACAAGCTTTAGGCATCCTGTATTACTGAGTAACCTTATACTGCATAAAAAAAATCACATACACAATATCTTTTCTCTGCCAATGGCCATATGTATTCGCCGCCTTCCGAAAAATCAGGTTTCATGAACATTATTGTATTTCTGCGAAATATGCTAGATACTGATTTACTAGATGATTTGTTATATGCTATTTTTGGTGGTTATTTTTGAATATTTCTGAAGGAAATAACTTGTAAATGTCAGAGAAAAAATATTGTGGTTGCGGTTTTTTTTGTGCAGTATAATTTTACTGGGTAACAAAAGATGCTTAAAGCTTGTGAATTAACGCAAGTAGAATGCGATTGGATTGTAGCAAAAGCTCGAGGAATTGCGGTGTCTGCCTTTGATGGATTTGTGAAGTCATAAAAGCCTATGGAGGATCCTCCCAATATTAATATTTGTTGTGTATACACATAACAAAAAATATGTATAAATATGTAAAATTCTTTTATTTCTTACATACTTCTTGTAATCAGAGCTGTGAAGGGTGGCAAATACTTTTGGCCAAGGCTGTATATTTTGATATTGTATGAATGAGCAATGAAACAATCACGCCAGTTTGCATAAACCGGTTGTTTATTTTTCTAAGGTCAATCTATTACTAAAAAAACAGGCAATATTTTAGTTTGTTTAAAAGCTCACTATATGGAGGAAATAGAACCTGAAACCAAAATATGCTATACCTGCATTTAAAGTGTTTGTGAAATTATGCGCTACTAAACCAATACCTTCGGAAAACTTTAATTTACTCATTGAATAGTGGCCACAGTTACTACTGAAGAAGATCTATAAAATGTTTTCGATTGACAACCACAACAGTCATCTAATTTAACTGAGAATTTCGATAATAATAATGAAGTTACGAGAGTAGACGATATGCCAAATCTTATCGCTGAGCAAAATTTTGTTGAAACGGATCATAAAGTGCACACATAAATGGCATTCGAAAGGAATCTATGGAAATAAATAACTACGCACATTTTATAAACTATGTATGTTAATAAATACTTAGATATTTTATTGAAAGTATTATAGGTAGTTTAAACAACAATATGAAGTATTTTTGTTGTGTTTGGTATTAGAGTTGTGTTAAAAATGTCATTACATTAAAGTACGACTTACAATTTCTATAACTATTAAGTATCAAAACTTAAAAGTTATTTAAAGAAAGTGTTCAATATGTCTACCACAGGCATTAATGCAAGCGTCAACTCTTGGTTTCTTTCTTTCGAAGACATTGATTTATTGGTCTACAGTTATACTCTGTACTGCATTCATAATTGCATCTCTTAGTTCTTCTGTAGTATCCATGCGGTTTTTATAGTTATTTTTTAGATAGCCTAATCGCGCTGAAAATAGCCTGTTTCAGGCTCATTTTCTTGTAATTCTTCAATAAATAATTCTAACATTTGTTGGTAACGTTGGCTAGTTACAGTTTCCGCAAAGAAAATTGGCTCTATCATTTTTTACCTGTCTCTTGGGCTAACTGACGCAATAGTTTTGTGGGACTTTGATCTAGAAGTAGTTCTTGCTTCCTCAATTTTGTTTTCTGTAATAAATGTCTTACAACCAGAAAGTGGTGTACAAGTCGATAAATGTGTCTCTTTAAAACCAAATCATAGAACTCTTCATCTGGGAACTGTACATAGAATTCTTGAATACATAAGTCTACAGAGTATATCAATGCTTCTTCATCATTCCGCTGTCCATTTCGGAAATACGCTTCCAAAATGAATTTCTCATGTTCTAGTGCGTAGGGTATTGAAACAAACATTAGATAGGTTAGGTGCATATTGTGTTGTAAAATAACTTGCTGTCTTACCAGAGATAAATTCCCTTATGCTATTATAGTATTTAAAAATACCATTGTTAGTGATATTAGATTTAAATATATACGGTTTGTAAAAAATAAGATAAATAAACGAAGAAAACTACAACACGAACGCCAATGTCACCACTCATTAAAACGGTAGTAAGTATAGATAAATTTTCCCGGAAAACAGTTTTTTTTACTACGACAAACATTCTAAATCGCATTGTGTTTATGTATGTAACCAAAAGTGTTTGAAATTTGCAATGTTATTTGTCTTTATTATTATTTTCTTATATGTGTTTAGTATAACTTACTTTTCCTGTACAAATATCGACGCCCCAAAATACCACGTTTTCTTGGAGGCGATGTTGATAGTCCACTTGTGTCTGTCAATCCATTTTTACAAGCAAATAATGAAAAAAAAACTGATTTTCTTGTTTAAATGTAGTAACAACACAAAAAGATAATAGAAAATATTTAACGAAATATGTATTTACTCAATCAGCTGTGGCTACAATATGGCGTCGCTAAAATACCAAATTTTGGCAGTGTAAACATGACCGGCAACAAACCAATCGTAAGCCTATATTTTGGCGGGCTATATTCAATTCACTCCCCTTATTAAAAAACAGAGTATAGAAGAGCATCAAAGGAGTATTGTCCGGCATGTCTAATACCAACAAAGAATAGGAAAATAGGAAACAAGTTTAAATTGTAGCAGAAGATGAAAGAACAAAAAGTAACTAAGAGATTAAATTCATCTCTAAATATAGTAGTGTAGTTTGCAAACTGTTAACATATCTTGACGTTAAAATTGTCTTTCAGCATTCAAATGCCATCTGTCTTGTGCGCAGTAAAATTATAATGCTCCCAGTCTTTAACATTGTACGCCAAACAAGCTTGATGATTAATGAAATGTTTATTGCCTGACAACGACAGTACTTACGTAAGTCATTGATGCATATGAACGAGCAAGCATTAAACAAAAGCTTTTGCGTCGATTAACAGTTTTATTCACATTTTAACATTGAACGTGTCTTTCTAATTACGGAGAAAAATCATAAAATCTGTTTTATTGACTATAAATGCAAAAGGGTATTTGCTGATTTGTGATGCAATGCATTATTTTTTGATTTCTATTATATAAAATCTTTTTTAGATTTGACGTTGTCGTTAAGGTGTTTATTTAAGTCGTGCAAACTTAAAATGATTTCCTTTCAAAGATATCAATGCATTGTTCAAAATACATACATACATACGTCGGTAAATAATTTGCAACGAGGCGTAGATTAGTCAGACACTTCTTATCTGAGTCAAACTTCCTATTGCAAGTCAATATGAATACTTAATATCTGTAAACACGCACTCTAAACACATTTCCTCATTTCTTTGAAATTTTCTCTGTTTGCTCTTATGTTATTATTATACAGGGCGATGAATTTGAAGCAATAACAATAATACTATACGATACAGAAATGAACAAATACAATCAAATCGGTTTGCTTTGCTATGTGTGTGATGAGTGCAGCTGTAGCTGCAAGGTTGTATTTCTTGTTGGACTACCATTTGAAAAGCTAACTTTGTATCATAAAACGAAGTATGACCAATGAGTAGTGTTCACTACTAAACTACTAATGAAATTCCCGCATGAGCAATCGTCACATCTGACCAAGACTGCTCGTTGCAAGCGTTTCACGGCGGCTCCACCATAATTTTTGGAAATCCCTCTGTTACACAACAAAGTATAAAATCTAGCTGCGAAGAAGCAGTTGTCAGTATTCTCAAGATGATGTTTGGTCATATGAAAAACAACCAAATAGTCAGCTGATTTATATCCCATTGGACAGTCAAGCGATTCTAAAAACACTAGCAGCTTGTCAGATAACCTCAAAGCTAGCTTGGGACTGCCTGAAAAATCTAAAAGCTCTGGCAAAACAACAAAGTTACTTTGATGTGCGTGTCGGGGCATAAGCGCAAACCAGCCAATGAAGTAGAAAACAAGCTGGCAAGAAGAAGCTGGATCAGAACCGGATCTGGCAATAACTAAGACTGCAATACATGATGCAGTACTGAGTGGATTCCAAACCACACTAGGCACACTTGAACAACGTTGAAAGGCAGATACACAGCAAACGGATGATGAGGCAGCCATCTCAGCCATTAGCAGCAGATGTGCTGGCTCTTAACTGAGTACAGCTTAGAACAGTGACGGGGCTGCTAACAGGACACGGCTGTCTAAGGGATTATCGGCATAGAATTGGAATCTTTAAAGATGAACCCATCTGCAGATTATGCAATGAGGAGGAAGAAACAGCCTGCCACATTGTATTTGAATGCGTTGCATTGGTGCAACGGAGACTGTCATTTTTGGAACGAACTAACCAATTAACAAGTCTACCGGAAAGGCCATACAGGCTATTAAACCCAGTAAAGGGGACTAATCGGTTTATGTAAGTAAACTCACTAGGGACGGAATAATACAATAGGCCATAGGCCACGGTGTTAAGGGGATGATACCAGAACGTGATCTGTACCCAGGTGTTCAAATTAAATCAATCAAATCTGTAATGTCGACCAGGATAGGTAAGTATTTAATACTGCCACTGTACTTTCTTAGTCAAATTTTCTTGTGATAAAGATTTTTAAGAACAACTTTTAGGAGAATTTTTTTTTCGACTATTGATTGGAGCAACCAAATTCACTAATCCCAAATCGCTAATAATCAAAATCTTAGTTCAGATTCTCTAGAATTGCCAAAACACAATAAACCAGTACAACAGTAACATAGTATGGCGTTAGAGATACAGCGATTTCTGCCTAGTATCATCAGTTGATTTTGAATACTGGACCCTATTATCTTCTAGCGAAGAGCGACAAACTAATCTAATCTCTATCAAGTGTATGGAGCAGTCTTGGAGAACATGTAACGGTAAGTAACGATAGTTACCAGATAAAAACCTGGTTGTCATCTTTATCCAGTATGATGCCAATATTGATTCGTTTTTTTTCTGTGGTTGTTGACAGTTGCACAGCTGAATGCGACTCTCTAAATTCTATTGCACATTACATTTTCGTGTGGCGAGCAATGAAGCTCTGATGAACCTAATTTTGAAAACGGATCCTGTGCCTGACACACGGGTGGATCCAGAACTAGCAAACGGGCATGGGTTGGCGTTCATGGGCCGAAGACCAAGCGTCTTAGAAGCAGAAGAAGGTGTTTGCGTCCGGAAACACTTAGAAGAACTAAGAATTTGAGGGGCGCTAACATTTACATACATAATTATGTATTAATAGTCAAGACGCGAAAGGTCTATCTTTGAGTCTAAATTGGTCTGGGAATGCTAGATGATCGTGACACAACTGGTCACAAAAAAATACGGTATCCTTTATGTTGGTTCCAGGACACACCAGTACCAAAGGAACTGACATCGTGGATCAACTTGCAAAGCAAAGGACGTCAACAAATGGGGAAACACAAAGAAATTTATCAACTCCTCTGCAAATAGTAATAAAAGACTTTTTGATCTAAATAAATCAGATTTAATTGATTTTATATTTTAATTGCCCTCTAAAATATCAACCCAAAAAGATGAACAAAACTGCTCAAGGCACGCATTAGGTCGGTGAAGGTTTCAGCATCTAGAACAGAGATTCTAAAACCTGAACAGATTAAACCTCGGCAGTCAGACTCATTCTACGATTCGTTAAGAACATTGGATTAGATGGGTACTGAAGGAAATAGATCTATACATCGCAGTGAGGAGAGGCAACTGGTACCTGAACGACCCTTCTTCCAGAACACAATACAATAAAGCAACCATTTCTCGTCTTCAACTTTACCGAAGATATGATGAACGCGTTTGCAGCGGCTCTTGTAGCTGTGCTAAAATTCGGTTAGCGATGTATCCATCATCGGTTGTCATCAATAATTTCTGAATAAGAAGTTAGAACAAAACTACATACACAAAGACGGAGTAGGAACTCTCTCTTCTGTAGGGAGGCTTCCTCAAGAGTATTAAATAATTTGTTTAACTTGATTTTTTGGCAATGTGATAGTTTTACATCACAAATGAAACGATAACAATTGCCAGAAAACACACCCTACAGCTGAGTACACTCCTGTACACGACTAGGTATCGACAAAATGAGATGGTCGATATCTGCTTGTGGCATCTCGTTGCAAGCAACTTGAACTTCCTTGATTAACTGCGCCAAAATTTGTGGAGGATGGTGCAAAGTGGACAGTCTCCTCCATATGATATCTCACACATGTGCGCTGGGGTTTAAATCCGGAGGATGGGAGAGCCACGGCAAAACATTAACGTCTGCTTCTTGGAGAAAGTCTATAGTTCGACGAGCAATATGGGGACGTGCATTGTCTTGCTGAAAAGGGACGTGTCGATGGCCATCTAGATAAGAAAGTGGTTTGTAGGGCATCATCAACATGACGCGCAGCTGTCATACTGCTTCGAATAAACAGAAGTGGTGATCGGTTACCATAAGAAATAGCCCTCAAACGCTTACTCCAACAGTCCTGTGTACATGCCTCTCAATAGCACACCTGATGTCGCATCGCTCTACGCGTCGCCGCCGGTGTCGTACCATTCTATGACCATCGTACATACCCGGACAGAATCGCGGTTCGATCGCTGTAAAAAGACATTATGCCAGTTTGCTTCCCAATGCTGCCGTTCTCTGCACCAGTTCAAGCGTTGACGACAGTGGTTCGCAGTCAAAGAAAGCACTAATCCTGGACGGCATGAAAAGAGTCCAAAGACTCGAATGCGGCGATATAGTGTTTGTATAGTTAACAGGTCTATCTTCTTCCCAGAAATCGTTGGTCAGCGATTTGAAGCGTTGTAGCAAAACGGTCTCGTAGAGCTAGTTATCTGAAGCACCTATATTGACGTTCTATGGTACTCCTCGGTTGACCAGTTGGTCTTCTTCGTGTTCCTCTACCTTCTCCTGTCCACACACGACACACACGCATTACCGTCATTGCAGTACAATTAACGCGACGGCCCATTTCGCGATAGGACAAAACAAGTCAGTACAGTAACTCAATATTTTTGTGCTTTTTACTTAATAAATTCAGTTTTCTAAGATATGTTTTCAATATTTTGTCAAAATACAGTTTCCACTACAATCTTTATAAATTGGGGACTGCATTCTATCCTTCCAATACACAGAGAAGGATTGCGAAACGCTTGAAGGTAGTTACATACCGCATAACCTCCATAGGACAATTTTTATTATTAATATCACTATCATTAGATTTGATTATGTTAGTCCTGTAGCGATCAATTTCTGTTCTATAATATATATTACAACGCAAAGATTATTACGACTTTGGTGTAGATGCAAACTGCGACGCTACGTCCTCCTATCCGTTTAATCTGAAGTCAAATCGTGAGACATCGATGTTCTCTCTTTAACGAAGAGGAATCTTTTAATCGCGATCCGTATCCCTTGTAAAAATAATAAGCCTTTGGTTGGTAATACACTTTATGGGAACCGCTACAACGAAGTCCCAGATAATATCGAAGAACAATAGGGGCATTTTGTTCTCTTCGAATTTCTTATACATACATATATACGAATGCAATACACGGGGTCGAGTGTAGCGAAGAAATCTTATTTTAGCTGGTCTATTTATCGTTCCAGTTTGGCTCATAATTTCGGCAGATTTGTTAGCGAAAGTTTTTCGAATGTAGAAGACCAACGGTATTACTTGTAGAGAGATAAGATTTCTGGCTCAAGCACGCAATTACATTTAAACGTACATACGTATTATCCAGATGTAAGGATAGAATAACAAAAGTTCGTATATTAAGTAAAATAAATACATATATTGAAATGGAAAGCGGGTAACATAAAACAGTTATAATTGAATCATTGTTCGTTTCTTATTTAAGTCTTCTTCGTAAGTTTTATGCAAAGTAAATGCAAATTTCGACGTGATATGTGACCGCCTGCTTAAATGTTCTGCCTTCAATTATTATTAAATTTCTCTCGGTTTTATGTGAGTCGTGTGGGCTCTACATATTTCAGTATTGTACAAAGATCTTGTACCACACACTTAACCTAAATATTTTTACGGAGTTGTAATGAATTGCTGTTGCAATTGTGGATTTTAACAAGCGAAATTTTTCAATTGTCGTGAATGACAAGATGCAATAAAATTATTTGTGTAATAAACAAGAAAGGCATTTTACTCATTAAACTACTTTAGCATCAATCCACACTTTGCAAGCTTATAATCAAAGCTAAACTGTAACAGTACTTTACAGTTGCCGCTAAGGTTATTGCAATAATTCACGAAAAATGAAATCATGCATACGCAAATTATTGATCAATGTCTAAAATGGCCTGTTATATAACCAGACACACCGACCGACTATTACATGTCCGGCCGATACTTTTCCACCAATGCCGCCAATTAGATTCCGGTATCACGCTTGGAAATTTCCTTAAAGCACGCTCACGTTCGCGCATCCCGTAATGAAGTTCGCTAATAATTGCGAGCCTTGTGCAACCCGGAAGGCGTGTCATTTCTACCTATAAGCTGGAAAAAAAGGGACGGCAAGCAGTAAAATACTTATAGGTTCACGGAGCTAACCTTTGATCTTGCAGATGTTGAGCGTTTTTGCGCGAGCAGCCGTCTACTAAAATAGTTGCTCTCTAATTAAGCGAAGTCATTGAATACCTTTTAAAAGATTTATAACGGCATCGATTATTATTAATAAAACGTAAGTTTCGTATACCATGGTTCATTATTTATATCTATATATACTTGTCTATTATGGTGCTCGATGCTGACTGAAGATGTGCCCGTCTCGTAGAAGAAAGGAAAAAATAAAGGACATTCACTTTCCTGGATTTCAATACGAAACAAGACAACGATTTTAGCTCCATTACGTTCCTAGATGGGGCAGCATTCAGATTAGGGCATTATATGTATACCTACAAAATAATTATCTAACAATATTCAGAATATGATACTGATGTGTTGTATCAAACTGACAAATCACACCAAGACTACACACTGTGGAACGTGAGTAACGTAGGAATATTTTGAATCCAAGCTAGAATGAGACATTCTATTTACCGTCAAAGCTTTGATACAAATGAATACAGTTACATTCTGGGCATATCAGGTCACTTCTTTCTTTTTCTTGTCTGGAGTATTTTAACAATTTCTCAGTCCAATATTGGGCCACGCCTTTAACCTGGCCAGGCATGACCTAATCGATAACAAACTGAAAGCATGGAGAATGTCGAATATCCTCATACAATTTTTCACGAGCTACTTCTCCAACATCTTATTAGACCAGAAAGACACTCTGGGGAGTAACACCGGAGTCCCGCAAGGATCGGTGCTTGGACCCACATAACATCTTGTATGACGATATATTATCTTTAGATCTACCCACAGATGCAGTTCGTGTAGCATATGCAGACGATCTTGCTCTGGTTGTAGGTGCGAGTGATGAGCACCTCTTAATGAACGAAGTAAACGAGTGCTTTGCGCTAAATAGCAACTGGATTTCGTAGCACAGTATGCTTCTAGCGCCAGAAAAAACCGAGGCAGTCGTATTAAAGGGTGGTCCTAGGAGAGAGCACGTTACCTTCCAATTAGACGGCGTGAAAATAGTGCCAAGTAGAGCTCTTGTATATCAAGGAATCACTATGGATGATAAAATGAAGTTTGGACGACATATAGGGGCGGTTTTCACCAAGGTAGAAAAGAAGCTCTGCAGACTAACGAGATTGATACCCAAAATTGGTGGACCTGGCAGCCTAAAACGTGCCTTGATGTGTAGTGCTGTTAATAATATGATATTGTATGGGGCCCCAGTATGGGGAAAGGTTGTTAAAATTCAGAAACACAACAGACAGCTACAATGGCTTCAAAGAAATACGCTCCTTCGTGTGGCATCGGCTTACAGGACTGCCTCGGGGAAAGCGTTGCAGGTAGTTCCTTGAATGATTCCCATCGATCTTCTGATTCATTACAGAACTCTCCTAGACAAACATAGGATAGAACACATGACAATGCCAGCACCAGAAGAAAATTGGTGCTACCTGCGCAAGTGTTGATTCTTTAACACGCTTTGGTGAACTTGATCATTAGAAATAATATGTGGAGGCTAATATGAAACAGACAGAGGTTGATAAACCACATTTTGGCCAGCCAAAAGTCCAGTACTTCGAAGATATGCAATCAAATGGCGTGCTATAGTTGTGTGGCTTTGGTGGCTTGCATGATACTGTCACCTAAATGGTTATACCAGAAGAAAATTGGTGCTACTTGCGCAAAAGTTGATTCCTAAAAATGTTAAGGTCGGTGATCATTAGAAATAAGATGTGGAGGCTAAGATAAAACAGTCATAGGTTGCGAAACCGTAGCCACAAGTACAGGATTTGGAAGATATGCAACCAATTGGGGTGCTACAGTTGTGTGACTTTGGTGGTTTGTTCGATACTGTCACCTAAATTTGGTGCTACCTGCGCAAGAGTTGATTCTTTAAAACGTTCTGGTGAACTTGATCATTAGAAATAAAATGTGGAGACTAAGATGAAACAGTCAGAGATTGCTAAACCGCAGCCACAAGTCCAGAATTTAAACGATATACAACCAATTGGCGTGTTATAGTTTTGGTTTTTCAATGTTTAGGACATTTACCTTTAGAGATTTCAGAATTTGCTTGAGTATGTATGGCTTCAGTAATTAGTTAAGTAGGAATTAGTTTTAGCACTTTAATAGAATTAAACATTTGCACGTTCTAGCACTTTTTTGGCTTATTCTTGCTTTGGTTTGAATAATTTTTTAATCCTCTTCTGTTTCATTAACTTGATAGGGTTCTGATGTTTGAAGTGAACGTTTTATTTCAGAAAAAAATTATAGGTAAAGTAGAATTAATCAAGAGCTCCATAACTCTTTGAAATGGACGAAAATTAAGAGACCCAATTTTAGTATGACGTCTGTAAGAAGAAGAAAAGTATTAAAATGTAAAAAAGTTTAGAGATCATTATAATAGTTATAAGACATATCTTCTACGGGTAGTAGCTTCAAAACGTGATCTTGGCCTTCAGCTTAGGCAATCCAAACCTAAGTGCAGTAAAGTGTATAGAAAAAATTAAACAATTGGCACCACTGGAACGAAGCAGCCATGATTCTCCACATACAAGAGTATGCAATGGAGGGTTGGCTCGTTTGGTATGATAGTTTACTAAGATAGAGAATGATATAGCGAAAATGGGAGCAATTAGAATATAGCATCAGTATCTATTGCTATTTTGCAAAAAAAAGACACATCTCTACGGAAAAGACTTAATTGTTAGGCTACGAAAGCAGTGGCACAGTGGAATTATAATAGCACAGTATAATTATTATCATTATTAACGAGTATTACTGGGGTGCTTTTGCAATTGGTCTGCTCCAAGAGATCATGTTCAGTTTTAGTGATTTACGGCACTGCCAATTGAAATTTACAAAGCCGGATTAATATTAAGTTTGGGCAGTATTCTTTTGCAATGCCAGCATGATAACTTGCTTAAACGAAGTCTTAGGAATTTCTTCTTGTTTTCAATTCTTCTAAATAGAAAACTATGGCAATAGCTTATACTCTGAAATATTAAAAAATGTAAATTTTTCTAAACTGCTGCATTAATATGCTAGACTACACTATAAGATAAAACTCTGCTCCACACTGTATATCTTCCATTCTTAACTTATTAGAGAACAATGCAGCATCCTCTCTAATGAAGACTACTACCAGCGCTCAATCTAGAAATATCTCCGATTTTCCGCTTTATGATAAACCTTTCATACCGAGTTATCTAATATACGCGCCGAAGTAGGCATGAGTCGTTATCCGCCGCCGCTTCCACAGCCACCTATTATGAAAAAACGCTGAACACAGAGGTCGGCATGCATTAAAGTTGTAGTAGGCATACATACAATACATAATAGTAGAGGTGCATACGATACAGCGTAGCGGTTCATGTGGAAAGCACCTACTGATATAAGGGAACGGTTAAGGGGGATATACCCAAGGAACGGTTGTGTCCGATGGCGCGATTCTGACAGTTCGTGCTGGTGTATCGACATCGTGCATCGTTGCCACTAATTGCCGTTAGATAACATTGATAACGGAAGCGCATGAAGGTGATGATGATGAACGACCGCGCTTAACTGAAATCGTTCGGTATCGCGCTTTAATTAAGAAGCTACTTGCTCAACGGCATTCTCTGACGATGCATGTAATACGCTTTAGATATTTTAGGAACTTAATAATAATCGTATCGAATAATCGTAAGAATTCTATGCATTATGTACCTACATACATACAATCATAAATATGCACCCAATAATGCTCGGTATGACTTTAGTTGTACGGGATGACATGTTGAGATTAATTGAGATTAAATGGAGCATTTAGAACTGCTGTAATTATAACCGATCTCACGCCTCATTTAATTAATGCGTGCTTAATTATTCCGAAGAGAAAAAAAGGTAAAACCATAACAAGGGCAGGGGAAAAATGTAAGTGATAAAGGGGACCGATTGCTCAATGTTGTAACTTTCACAATGATAAATTCGATACACGGCGACAGAAGATTCATCTTCGAACAACATCGAGATTAATTACGCTGATGAGGCATCAAATTAAGAGATGCAAATGCTGACGACAAGGTAGTAGTGATTGGTGTTAAGTAATTAATGTGAATTACCGCAGTACTTCAGGCTATAGTAGGTGCTTATGCTGTAATTACAGGAATAACATTACTAGCAAAAACAATAAACAACATTAAATAATCCTAAAAACTTTGGGTTAGCTTCTGCTC